>PVKV010002747.1:0-46901 GCA_004027835.1 Alouatta palliata | reverse complement strand
TAAAGCCATGGCACATCTAAGCATGACTTGGTAAAACTATGTGTTCACTACGTTATTGGCCACCACCATAATCTAGGGTTACTCCAATGTTCCAAAGTTGTGATCTGAGACATCAGCTCAGGTAAAAATCTACTTTTGTGCACAGGCTCTTCAAGTATCTCAAATTTACACTCACTTCTTACCAGCCCCTATCACAGCTCACAGACTCCAATGCAACTGGGAGGGAAAACAAGGCAGATTTGGGGGGTAAGCACCATGTTCTAATTAATGGAAACAGGCTCGCTAAATGCAGCAAATCACATTTGGAACTAGTGTCAGCTAACCACAAGGTGCAGGTTACAGCTGGCTTGGGAAACACTCACCTGTCTTCGTTTCCAGGCTCTACCAAAATCTAAGCTCTTAGCTCTCAACTTGATCTCTGCTTCAGGGTTGCAGATTTCAGAGCATCTGTGTCTCTGCAGTTTCCTCATGGGAAATCTGAGTTTTAGTCAGGAAAAGAGACTAATAAAGCCTGAATTCTTGTTGCCATGAGGGGAATGTTTATGAAATAGGTGGCTCTTTTTTAAATGTAAAAACTAAGCATTAAGATTATTAACATTTGAAATGGGGGATCACGAGAGAGGCATGAGCTTTGAAGCAGGCTGATCTGGGTTGGGGTCCTGGTTCTATCACTTTCTGGTCATGTGACCCATGGGTAAGTGACTTAGCATTTCTGAGCCTGTTTCTTCGTCTCTAAATGGAGGAACCGGTCACTTCCAGAACTGTCCTGAGGATGAGTGATGACAACGTACCTAAGAACCTTGTGGGAAGCCTTGCATGTGACAGGTGCACAGGGGCTGGGAGCCGCTGCTGAGGGTAAGCTGAGCAGTGAGTGTGTCCCGGTAGTGTGTCCTTGAGGCAGCTTCCAGAATCCACTTAGACACCACTAAGACTGGCATCAAGCATCACAGTCAAACTGCTCCCAGGCACAAGGCTTGGTAGCTTCCTTATCTCATTTCCTCTTCACAGCCAAAAGACAGGTGCTATTACTGCTCTCACTGTACAGGAGAGGAAGGCAAGGCTCAGAGAGGTGAAGTGACATGTGCAAGGTCACAGAGCCGGTAAGGAGAGGAGTTGAGATTTGACCCCAAGCCTCACTGATTCTAATCACTCAGAAAACTTGCCTCTTGAGAGCTTTCTGGACATACCAGATTCTTTGATCATACTGCCCTACCCATACACCCTCTCCTATTTTCCTTTAATCCAAAACCTGCCCATCCTGCACAGCCTCCTCCTCCAGGAGTCCTGCCCTGATTTACCCCTGTGGACTGCACTGATGACCTTTACCTGACATCACTTTCTACCCATACCACTTCCTCAGGGACTTAGACCATACCTTGCATTGCTAGTTAATGCTCCAGGTCAAGAATGTCTGTTTCTTCAAAGCCCTCCAGACCCCCTGAGCACACAGACCACCAGTTTCCTTCATTTCAGCACCAGGCAGGAAAAGTCTAATGATTTCTAATGTGATGTCTAATTGCTACCAGTTCACCTCTTTATGTTGTCTACTAAAGATAAAAATTTGGTGTTTAAAGAATTAAAATTCGTTTCATTTACAGTCTTACTGAAGACTCTAGTCTAGGACAAGTCTCTTGGAGAGGTTGTTTCAGACTGTTTTGAAACACTGTTTTATTTTATAATTTATATATAGATTGTAGAGGTTCAGTGTGTGTAAAATTACATCAAGGTTTGGGGTGTAAGAGTAAATTATTAAAGTTTATCTGGTTATAGATTGCAGAAGTTAAAATCCCTTTGTCAGACGTTATCTTCTTACATGTAGGAAAAGACAAGAACTAGGAATATTTATCTATTAAGGAATTTAGTGACTCAGGCAAGAGATGTGGGGGCCGTGTGTTCTACCTTGTTCTGTTTTGTTTTGTTTTAAGACAGAGTCTCACTCTGTTGCCAGGCTGGAGTGCAGTGGTGCAGTCTCGGCTCACTGCAACTTCCACCTCCTGGGTTCAAGAGATTCTACTGTCCCAGCCTCCCAAGCAGCTGGGACTACAGATGCGCACCACGACACCCAGGTAATTTTTGTAATTTTAGTAGAGATGGGGTTTCACCATGTTGGCCAAGATGGTCTCTCTCTCTTGACCTTGCGATCCGCCAGCCTTGGCCTCCCAAAGTGCCGGGATTACAGGCGTGAGCCACCCGCCCAGCCTTGTTTTGTTTTTAAAGTATTTTTTCCAAAAGCTATAAGTCATCGCAGAGTCAGGAGTTTCACGAACTTATGCTGGCAAGTAGAAATGAGCAAACATGGCTGTTTACATTTGTTATTTTTCTTACCAGTTTTCTCTTTTGGTCATAAATCAACTGTCTTGTATTTATAAAGCCAGTGCTGATTGTCTCATATAGTTAGAGAGGCTATTTTTTTAGGAAAGTCACAATCTTTAGTTGTAGCCATAAGGAACGAGCACTGAGCTCAGAGTGAATATTTGTCTATTTATCAGAAAATACTTTTTAGATCATATCTTTTTTTTTTTTTTTACTACTATGACCTGGATTTTTTTTTTTGACATTGTCTTTTTCGTAGCCAATATAACATCCTAACAGGATTATTATAAGAATAGTACAGATTATATATAGTAGTACATATTTAACAGTGCTAAAGTGTATTACAGACTGGAAAAAACATAACTAATAAAATTGCAATATATTTACATAATTTTTATTAATTGTATTGGGTGTAGGAATACATCTAGTTATGGATTACTAAGCACATCTGGGTACAGACTGTAGAAGCATAAACATTCACCCTGTCAGGTGTTCCCTTATGTGCAGGAAAAGGCAAGGACTAGGATCATTTATCTATTAAGAAACGCAGTGACTCAGGCAAGCGATGTGGGGGCTGTGTGCTCAATCCTGTTTTGTCTTTAAAGCGTCCTTCCGGAGAGCTGCACGTCATCACAGAGTCAGGAGTTTTGTGAAATTATGCTGGCAAGTAGAAATGAGCAAACACGGCTTTTATGTTTGCTACTTTGCCTCACAATATAAATTCAAATAAGAAGTGATCAGAAAGAGCCAAGATTCTTCTATAATATTCACTTCTAAGTCATTCACTTAGAAATTACTGCATTCAAGGCAAGAATTGTCAATGGATGCCACAAGTCCTGAGCAAAAGGATAATGCAAAACAACATATATGTGTAACCTCTAAGACTCTCCCCAGATGCTATTATTACTAACTACAAAGTGGGCAGACGCCAACTTCACCATCACCACTGAGAAGACACATCAGGTACCTCCTGATACGCTGCACTGCAGAGGGCAGAGCACTTCACAGCTCTTCTGGCTAAATATGTACATCCTCGATCCAATCATGAGAAAACACGAGACAGACCCAAACTGAGGAACTTTCTCAAAAATAACTGGCCAGCAGTCTTTAAAAGTGTTAAAACCATAGACAAAAATATAAAAAGAAGAGTAAAGAACAGAATGAAGGAGACAAGCAGGATATAACAACCCTGTGCTGTGGGGGTCCTGGAGCAGAAAACGGATACCAGCAGGACAGCTGGCAATTTTTAAGAACGTCTGTTAAATGACAATATACCAACATCAATGTCCTAGTTTTGATATTTGTACTGTGGTTACATATGATATTAGCATTAAGGGAAACTGAAGTTTTAGACGTTTCCATAAGTCTAAAAGGATTCCAAATAAAAAGCTAAAAATTTTTAAAAGAAGGGAAATGAAATGTAAATGTCTTGAATTCTGTGGTTTCCTTCATGGCACTTAGCATGGGTTTTAATTGTACATATTTCTATTTATTCGTGTGTTTGCTGTCTCCCCTCATAGAGAGTGTGAACTTGATTAGGGATGGGAGCCTGGCTGCTTGATTTCAAAAGAAAAGAGGAAATTAGGAGGGCAAACCAAAGATGTGCCACATATAATAGGCAACCACAAAACACTTGTACAATCAAAGACCACTACACAGAGCTGGCAGCCTCCAGGGCACCAGAAGAATCCAGAGGGAGACTGAGGCTGACCAGCAGGTGATGCCTGGGGTGTACCTAAGACCGCATTGCCTTCTCATGGATGAGAAAGTCAACATCAGCCAAGTTTCTCAGGGCGTGACATGGGTCCTGGGTCTGCAGATGGTCCTGATGCACAGGTGTGGCTTTAAACAACATTGAGTCCCAGAGGGAGACGAACATCCCCATCAAGGTCTCCTCTAAGCCTCTGAGGACTCCCAGGGGTGACTCGCTGTGGCCCTGGCCTCTCCGTAGCACATGCCCTTCTTCCTTCTACAGAGACCAGACCACACGCGGATGGCCTTTGGCAGGTGGTGGTGCCTACTCAGAACCTCATGGCACTGTTTTTTGTTGTTGCTATTTTATGTTAATTTATTTTTATAATACACTTTCATGTTAACAAGTAATATTGGTTTCTATTTATGGTAGCAGATGTTAACTTTCCTTTTCAAATGCATTCATAGACGTTTTAAAAAGTGATTTGATTTAAAGAAAAAGAGTAAATAAAAACTGCACAGAAGGCACACATACATGACTTAACTTATGAAGGTGGCACATAGTGGTATCTGAAACGACCAAAAAAACTCAAAGACAGTGTATGAATTACTCAAGTTTAGGGTGCACTGACGTAGCCCATCGTTTGATTACAGGTGATGAAGCAGTTATCACATTATAGGTAGGAGGAAACTTTTGCCAGAATTGTATCCCCTACATATCCTAACTTTCAATATTTATGAAACTGTTATTTATTTACATCATGAATTCATACAATCTTGACCATTCATTCATTCAATGTCATTGTTCCCTTTATCTGGGAACAATGTCTCCCAATATCTAGGATACATTCATTCATTCAACAAGTATTTATTGAACACTATGTGGAAGATGCTGTTCTAGATCCTTAAGATACATCAGAAATACAGGAGACAAGGTCCCTGCCCTTACGGAAGTCACTTGCTAGCAGGAAAAGGCAGACGATAAACAACTATATCTTACGTCATTAACACAAATAAAGTAGGTCAATCAGGACAGGGCAAGGGGTCCAGTGGGGTGGGGGGTGCAGGATTAAGTAGGAAGCTGAGGGTGAGTTATTTAAACCAGTGCAGAGGCTCTGGGTGGGAACATGCCTAAAGGCCAAACATGGGGTGGGCCAGCATGGCTGTTGCTGAGGGAGGGAAAGGAAAAGTCATGGGAGATAAGAGGTCCAGACCATGCAGGGCCTTGTAGGCAACATGGCGTCCTGGGCCTTTACTCCAGAACAGACAACATGGGCAAAAATGGAGGCAGAGAGACCTCAAGGGGGCTCCTGCAGCTGTCCAGCCAGAAGGGGACGCTGGCTTGGACCTGGGTCATAGCAGAGGAGGTAGACAGAGTCTAGATATTTCAGACGAAGAACTCCAGGATTTGCTGATGACTCAGCTGTGGAGTGTCAGAGAATAGGGAGAATCAATCGCAGTTACTGGGTGTTTGGCCTAAACACTCATAAGGAAGGTGGCTTCCAAGTTAAAGGAAGAGTCTGACCCAAACACAAAGTTGCCACTTCATAAATAGTCACTTAAAGCATAAACTGTCCCTACTTACAGATGGGGAAACTGTAGCACAAAGAAGTTAGGTAACTTTCCCAAGGTCACACAGCTGGTACATGGCAGAGTCAGGATTCAAACCCAAACAGTCTGGCTTCAGAGTTCACGGTCTTAATCACTGGCTCCACTGTCTAACAGGCTGAATGATCAGCCCAGAAGGCTCTTTGTGTGAGCTGAGAAAACCTTATTTTAATAAATCAGAGATAAAGTTTCCCAGGAACTCTCTCAGTCCCAGAGATATTATATTTGGAGGGGGCAGAATTTCAAAATATTTCAAACTTTCCTGGAAGTGTAAGACCTACCCCAACTCCAGCCCTCTCCAAATCCCACTTTGTGAATCTTTGCTGAAAGGTTTTTCAAGGCATGGGTGAGCTGTAGCTGCTCATGCTGCACAGACTCTATCTTGGTATCAGAGAGCCACTGATTCAACTTTTGTTCCAACAGGGCCCTCCACAATGTGCAGTCTGAAATAGCACGGCACGTGGAGTGGTGCACATCTGTTTCTTTTCCATGTGTCTCCAGCTCTGAAATTAGATCTCAGCAAATCTTGTGCACATTCACGCTTTGATCTGGGTCCTCATCTGAGCCAGAATGAAATGTGTCACATTTCATTCATAAGAGACATGATTAAAACAGACAATCAGTTAAGTTGGGAAATAACACATTTCCTTAGGCCTCAGAATAGTACCTTATTTCGAGAGACTGAATGTACAAATGGCCAGACAACATATAGCAATAAAACTCTGACCCTCTACCTTGCAGCAGCCAAGAAGTCAAACCACAACCTTTGCAGCAATCAGCCTAGAATAGTCAGAACCTGGTCAACGACTCCCAGCTCTTCTCTTTTTTGCCTCTGCTTCCAACTCAGGGCCAACTAGACAAAGTCAAATGTGCTTCCAAGCCCATCGCATAAGATTCCTGCTTCTAGCTACGCTGCCTCCAGCTCCTCCAGGCCAAAACCCCCTAATCCAAGCATACCTGAAGCGTTCTCACTCCTCTGCCTGCCTTTGAGTCTCTGCCAATGCAAGTGCTGGTGGCCGACTCCCACTGACACAATAAGCTCTCAGCAAATATTCCTCTGTTTGTTCTCATTTGAGTGGTCTTCATTTATTTTCACAATTTCAATGCATTTTTCTCTGGCCACCAAATAAACCTTAATAAGTAATCTAAATGCTGACCCAGAGAGCTTTAATAGCGAATAAAGATCAGTCCCCATCCAGACAAGCAAAAGAGTCCAGAAGAGTGATTTAAAGTGGGGGCTTTCAGCTCACACATGCAGGCCCGTATCGCAATTCCACCACTTCTCCAATGCATGACCTCAGGCAGGTAACCGCTCACCTCTCAGAGTTGCAGTTTCCATATCCATGGCATGGATGTGACTAGTCTTTACCTTGTATGCTGGCCATGATAACACAGTGAGGGAATGTATAGAAAGGGTAAATGCAGAACCTGGGACAAGTACACACGATAATTTAAAAGTATGAATTAACAGTATCAATTAATACATATTAAGTATAGTATATAAGAGTATTGGTGTGCTCACAGTGTGCCAGGCACTCTTCTAAGTGCTCTACATGAAGAAACTAATTCATTCCATAGTGCCAGCAATAATGGAGGGTGGTTTCACTCCCTGTGATGCACCCACTGGTCACTTCTGACTCCCACAAACACACACAATGAATATATTGGCAATGCCTACCTTTATAGATTCAAATCCAAACTCCCTTTTTAGCACTGCATCCTTTTTTATCCCAGTACTGAATCAGGGTTTCAAAATTCAAACACCCTCAGAAGCCAGATGGGTGACATATGTGAGCGAAATGGGCCAGGTGTGAGACAAAAGGGAGTGGTGGAGACTGGGGTGAACTAGACAATTTATGATGCATCTAAAAGGGGTTAACTACAACCAGCTAGTGCTAAGTTGCTAAACCTTCAAAATTTTCAAAGAAAATGGTATATAAAATCTCCCAATGGTTAGAAGTTGGTAACTCTCTTAAATATTTTAAGGAATGTCAGGTGGGCTAAATAAGGCACACATCTATGAGCTGACTTTGGCTACAGTCACCAGTTTTACAAACTGTTGAGTAGATGTTTTTCCTTTAGATAAGTATCAAGGCCCCACAACTAAAGTTTAAACAAAGATTTGGAAACATCCTTTGGCTGGACTGCCTCCTCTGTTCCTCTCCCTCTCTTGTCTCTTTAACTCCAAAGGCCAAGTAAGAATCTAAAATCCTAGTGGGTTCCCTAAAGGAAGAAGCTGCTGGAGGGCTGTAGACTCACAATCCAAATTCCAAAGGCCCCAGGGATGCTGTTTCTAGAAGGCTCACAGTTCACTGCTTGATTTTTCAAGGCCAAGTCAGAGTTAGAGTCCATTTCAGTTCTAAAATTAACTTCTTTGGGGGAAAAAAGAAAACTATTTGAGAGGTTTCTAATTACCATCAAGATAACACTCTAAGGCTTTCTACAGTCTGGATGTTGGGTCCTCTTCCAGTCTCACTCCTAAATGAATCTCCTCTTCCCTGAATGAACCCTTAGCTCTGGCCTGACTGGGACACACACAGCTGGGGGTGCAGCGGGTGCCCTTCCTTGTCTGTTAGAGGCAGTGAGCTGTGGGGATGAAGGGCACAAGCTGTAGGGCCAGATCACTGGTGTTCCCACCAACCACTCCCTATCTATGTGACCCAAGGCAAGCTACTTAACCTCTCTGTGCCTCAAAAAAAAATGGAATAATAAATACTTGCCTTGAGTTGTTTGTTGACAGAGTTTAATGAGTTAATTCATGTAATGAACTTACCACATGGGCTGAACCATTCTAAGTCTCAATGAGTGTTAGCTAATGCTGTGTATGCCATTGCCTGGCCTGAAATACCTGTCCTAGCCAGACTCCAAGGCTTTGCTGACCGCTAGACCATCTGCTCTCCTTTCCCTCTGATTTCCCATCCAAAATATTCTCTCCATATCGGGAGTAGCAAATAAGTTCAGTCTAATGTGCCAGTCCCCATAGCAGTGATAGGGGCTGCCCAAAGGGGCAGGCTCAATGTCTTCCATGGCAGAGGGAGTGCTGAAGTGTTACAGTTGACTGGTAATGTCTGCTGTGGCAGAGGATGTGCTGAAGTGCTGCAGTTGATTGGTAATGTCTGCCATGGCAGAGGGAGTGCTGAAAGGCAGGGCCAGTGAAGCCAACCCTTGGCCATTCTTGGTCTACAGCGAGCATATGACACTGCCTTATATTAAAATCATCTCTGTGTGGTTGGATTTCAGGCTTCTTTAGTTTCTATGAGAGCCAAGAACTTGTTTTAGACCATCCCACCTCTTCCAGTCTATATCAAGTTTTGAATCAGTAACAGCCAAAGGCTAAATCAAAAGACTCCAAATAGAATCTTGGCTTCTTCCAAGCTACAAAACCCACTTGGGATCTGCCAGAGCCTTGGAATCCTGTTGGTGGGCATCTGAACAAATGCAACTCCAAAAACACATGATCAGCCTCAGTCAGGATCAGAAGGACCACACTGGACTCACAATTCCCCACTTCTCCTTTGTATTGATAAAGCAAAGCTTGCTTATGTTGGAATTTATATGCCCAGTTCCTGATTTCCAGAGAAACAACCACAGGCTAACATTCACTGAGGACTCACAATTTGCCAGGCATGGTTCCAAGAACTTTATAACTTATTTAATCTTTACCACCACCCCAGGCGATAGATCTCATCATTATCCCTATCATACCAATGAGGAAACTAAGGTCTAGAGAGGTTAAGTAACTTGCCCAAGGGCACACATCTGGCATATGGCAAAGCCACCACTGTCTCCTACAGATATCCAGGTATTTTTGAGAGCAAAATCAGGAAAAGACAGGCTTGTCCCCCCAGCACATAAAAGTCCCCTACTTGGCTGGGAGCAGTGGCTCACACCTCCAATCCCAGCACTTTGGGAGGCCAAGGCAGGCAGATCACAAGGTCAGGAGTTTGAGACCAGGCTGACTAATACGGTGAAACTCTTTCTCTACTAAAAATACAAAAATCAGCTGGGAGTGGTGGTGCATGCCTGTAGTCCCAGCTACTTGGGAGGCTGAGGCAGGAGAATCGCTTGAACCCTGGAAGCAGAGGTTGCAGTGAACCGAGATCATGCCACTGCACTCCAGCCTGGGCAACAGAGCAAGACTCCATCTCAAAGAAAATAAAACAACAAAATACAAGTCTCCTACTTTTCAGTCCTCTGTTTTTGTAACTGAAGTGTTATTGGAACCCAGCCACACCCATTCACTTATGGCTGCTTGCATGCTGCAGCAGCAGAATTGAATCACCACTGGAGAGACTACATGGCCCATGATGCCTATTTACCATGTGACCCTTTCAAGAAGTTTTCTGACCCTGGTCTATTGTCTTGTGTGGGTCTCTATTTCACGTTTTAAATTTCTCACTACACAGGATACTCAAAACCGCAGAACTCTCAGCACATGGCAACTCCATCTAAACCCCCGTACTAAGAAACTTGACCACACTCTAGCATGGCTTCTAGCAGCATAAGGCTGTGTCCCTAGGATCACGTCTGCACCTCTCAGAGTACCTGCTTAAGAAAGCTCAGCAGGGCCAGGGGGTTTCCTGTTTGTTCCAGCCAAGGCACACCTGATGATGCGCCCCCCACCCCGCACCTCCCTTACTTACAGCATTTACAAGAAAGGGCTTACCATTGCAAATATCTGTCTCTTGCAGCTAAGAAGTGTCTCTCCCAAGCACCTGAGAACCATTCTTCTGAAACAGAATCATCGGGAAGGACAGGGCCTCTGTCTCCCAGCCTCTGTGGGAGGGTAAATCCTAACTTTGATAACTGCCAGCCAGCAGACACAGCTGGCCTCGTTGCATTTACGCTGCCCAGCCCTTTGTACTATGTCGCTTCTCTGTCTCTGTGGAGACGCCACTCTTCCCCATCCTTCATTCTCCCTTTAAAACCTACAAATCACCTCTGCACAAATTGTAACGAAACAGCTCTTTTTCCTACTGTCCGTAGTTACTATATAAAATCTGTTTTCACTTTAACTAAGGTCCAGCTGTACTTATTTTTGACAATACTCAGCAAATGATCAACACCCATTTTACTAATTGAAAATTCATTGGTTACTAAGAGTTGGTTTCTGTTCCATCCCACCTGGCAAAGCCTCTTACCTAAGAGTGAACTGGTCTGCCACAGAGCTACTGGTCAGAGAGACCAAAAAGGTGGCTGTGTCCCCTTCCCGGACTAGATTCAGGGGTACCGAGATGACGACATTCTCGTCCAAGCTCACCAGGGACCACTTCAGATCATCTTGGGTTGGGTAGACCACCACACTCCCAATCCTCTCTCGGGCTGGAAATGCTTGCTGGGGGCTCTCCAAGCCCGTGTGGATGTTGTTCTCCCACTTGCCTTCCTCCTCCAGAGGACACTGGCCAGCCTTGTCGGCTGGGTAAAGCGTGAAGAAGAGCTCCATCGCAGTTCCCCCCAACAGGGCTGGGATCTCCTCCTCTGGCTCCAGGTCCAGGCCTGAGCTGAACCACTCGGGCAGCAGCTCCAGCTCAGCCACACACAGCCCCGGGGCCCCCTGCAGCCGACAGCTGGCTGCCACTTCCCTGGCCTCAGGGAAAGCAAACATCTTGACACAGGGTAGATCTTCAGTAAGATCGCTGTCATCCCAGCCCATGCCAGTGACATAAAACAACGTCTGCACTTTGGGTCTGTTGGAGTAGATGGAGCTGTCGAGGATGTGGGATTTCAATTTCCAGTTGAAAGGAAACTTGTCCATGTTTCCAAAGGCTGTGGATGTCAACAAGAGCTCCTGGGGGATCATCTTCTCCACGGAAAACGGGCCATAGCTGGCATTGATAATAGGGGGTGTCCTGGCTCGGTAGATGAAGAATGGCTCCACCCGGGCCTGCAGACTGGCATTCCTCGTGAGATCTTGGTTGGCTTCTTTAAGGAAGAAGGACTCCTCTGCGTTGGAGATGTGCAAGCTCGAGGGGAGGTAAGCAGGGAGTGAGGAGAACTTCTGCAGGCTATCCACAATCCCTCGAGTCTCCATCACTGCACAAGAAAGGAAAGCAAAAGAATAAAACCGTCTTCTAAGATGTAATGAAATAAATGCAATGCAGTCTCCACCCATCACCCCAACAAACCGCCCCTGGCCACTGTTTCTCGCCCAGGTCCCATCACAGTGAAAGCCCTGTAATTTTATAAAGTACGGTCCTCAGGATCTTCCCAAAAAGAAAGCAGAAAGTGGGAAGGAACCCCATTTACCACCGACCCAATAGTCCTGGGGCTGAACAGTTATTTCTCTCAAGGGAAAACATTGCTTCTGCTGCTTGTGCAAAATCAGAAACTCAAAAGATCACAGACATCGTTGTTCATCCATCCCACAGGCACCCACCAAGTCTACCCATCAGGCATTGCACCATTGCATGTGACATGGTAGTACTTCATAACTTTGATACTTCATGCTGGTCTCTATCACTTCTATAAGTGATATCTACGTGGACATGATGACATCTCTATAATCCTTACTGAAAACAGACTGAAGCTCATTGTTCCCATTTCTAGAAATCTCTCCTTTCGAAATGCCAACGAGAATGCACAAAGGTTTATGTACAAGGACGTTCACCGCAACATCATTTAGAATTGCAAACAAACAAATTTAAGAGCATATGTGCTAAGCCAGACAGCTGGATTTGAATCCTGGCTTTGCCACTTCCTAACTGAGCAACACTGAGCAAGTTACTTAGTTTCTCTGTACCCCAAATGTCCTCATATAAAGTAGGATGTAAATATGAATTGTACCTCACTGGGTTGCTGGAAAGATTAATGAGGTAATAAATACAAAGCACAGCCAGGTTTGGTGGCTCACACCTGCAATCCCCAAATGTTGGGAGGCCAAAGCAGGTGGATAGCTTGATTCTAAGAGTTTAAAACCAGACTGGGCAAAATAATGAGACCCCATCTCTACAAAAAAACACAAAATTACCCAGGCATAGTGGCACATGCCTGTAGTCCCAACTACTTGGGAGGCTGAGGCAGGAAGATCTTGAACCCAAGTGGTGGGGATTGCAGTGAGCCGAGACTGCACCACTGCACTCCAGCCTGGGCGATATAGCAACATCTTGTCTCAAGAAGAAAAACAAACGAAGCACTGAGAACAATCCTGGCACACAGAAATGTGCTGTCAATATTTACCTACAATTATTATTACTCTATATCATTTTAATACATATTCAGTAAGTTGATCCATAGGAAACTAATCATTTTACAGTGGAATAATATGAAACTATTTTTAAAAATGAGGTAGAGCTATATAAACATACTCTAAAAGATGTCCACAACATGTCATTGAGGATAAAAACAAATTAAGTATAAAAAAAAAAAATCAGACCGGGCACAGTAGCTCATGCCTGTAATCCTAGCACTTTGGGAGACCGAGGCGGGCAGATTGCCTGAGCTCAGGAGTTCAAGACCAGCCTGGGCAACCCCGTCTGTACTAAACCCCATCTCTACTAAAAATACAAAAAAAAAAAAACAAAAAACAGCCGGACGTGGTGGCATGCGCCCATTGTCCCAGCTACTTGGGAGGCTGAGGCAGAAGAATTTCTTGAACCTGGGAGGCGGAGGTTGCAGTGAGCCGAGACTGGGCCACCGCACTCCAGGCTGGTGACAGAGCAAGACTGTCTCCAAAAAAAAAATCAAATGTGTCATATTTGATCCTATTTGGTAAATTTTTGAAATTCTACATGTATATGTAAACGTATATATTTATGTTTGGGTGTCTACAGAACCCAAAGGAGAAAGCTTTTGTTTTTTACCATTTACGTTTCTACTTTCTTTTAATTTGTTACCACCACATATTATTTTGTTAATTAAAACACATAAAACATATAAACATGTACATGCGAGTATATATGTGTATGTGTGTTTCTTAGCATGTTTCTTTCAAGTAGGAAAACACAGACAGCAAAGACCCAACAAGCTTTTTCAAAGTGAAGAAAGCCCACCAGTAACCAGCGTCAGCAAATCAGGCCAAGGACGGAGATTTTTTTTTCCTCTTGCCCTGAAATAAACCTCCACCACTGGAGTCCAGTTTTCCAACCAGTGCAAGAAGAAATGGAACCTGACGGTAGTGCTTAAAAGTCAGCATCTTAGACATCCTAGAGGAGGAAACAGCAGATAAATCCCACTCCACTGACCCTGGCTCCTGGTGACATGTTTTTCTGCACCGTTACAAATTCTGCAAAATACAGCTTCTGTTGGTGTAAACACTTTTTGGCCTGTTTGGGGCTGTCCTCGTGAGCTTTCCTTTTCTAGAGGGTGACAGAATTGTAATTAGTAGATTGTGAAAAAGATACAGCCCACGAAGGGGCTGATACATCCCTCTAAGAAGGCGTTCAGGAAGCAAGTTCTCCTCAAATGTCATCAACATGGCCAGTCCCTTGCTGGAGTCACTACTACAGAGGGTAATTACTTATTCATTCCTCCAATTACTTATCTAAATATACTTATTATTCACTTATCTCTCCAGCATTGTGGCATGTAAAATATTACAGGGACAATGCAGTCATGATTTCTGCCTCCAAGGAACCAGCAGACTGTGTTCAGCCAATCAGAAGCTCTGGAGGACACAGCTAGCATTCAGAAAGCAACCAGGAAATTGGCCATTAAGAGCCTAAAAAATGCCCATCTCAAGAATTCACCTAGGAATTTGTTCTAAGGAAGCAATCAAGAGGTCAGCAGGAGATTAATGTGCAGGTAGGTTTATCACAAGCATGATTTATAACAGCAACACACCGGAAGCAGCCCAAAACCCGTCACTGAGGAAATGACTAAAGATGTTATTCAAGCCACACTATGTGTGTGACATTAAACTTCCATCACAACCATGATTTCAACAAATCTCTAGGGTCATGAGAAAACACTTATAGTATGTTAATTGAAAACAACCTCAAAACTTCATTGAAATTCTCTCAAATATATTTAAATGTACGATATATTCCCTTCCATAGTACAGACCTGGGTTTCCTCCAGAATGACGTCGGCATAGGCTGGGCAGGATTTGGATCAAAAGCTAGAGGAGGGAGGCATGATTTGAAGAATTAGCCTCATCTAAAGGAAAGTTTTAGCTGCTGCCGCCACCAAGGGGCAATCTGTATTTTGACAAAGTCACGCAATGCAGAAGCACCGCTCCAGATGAAATTTAAATGAGTCCTTTCTATCGTTGGTTGATTTCCCTTCTCTAAACCAGGAAGTTAAATTCCAGGTGAATTTGCTTGTAAATTAGTTGGCAACAGGAACACAGTCAGCAGGGAACACCTGGCTTGTGGAGCATGACAATATCTCTCAGCTGGGCTAACCAGGCACCCAGCGCACCAGGCTTGGAAGTGAGTGGCTTGAATTTTACTTCTCATAAAACTTAGCGGGAGTCCAAGGTAAGGCTTAAATTCTGACTTACTTACAGATATACAAAAGGAAATTAAAATAAATGTAAACTTTAATATGCTCTGTTTGCACTGTAGATTGGTTTATTGTTTTATCTTTTATGTAGGTATTTTACACCTCTCAAAAATTGGTTTACAAGAAATGTAGAGCTGCACCTTCTCTTCTTTATTGCAGCCAAAGCCTCCATTTGATCTGAAATAGCAGTGTAAGGTTTACACTCCTGCCCCACCATAACTCAAGCAAAATGCAATACAAATTTTATCTGAAAGTGTATATGGAAAGCCATAAATGTCAGCTGCCAGGGCCTTATTCTGTTCTCAAATCAGATTGCAACAAAATATATAATACTTGAATTTAGGAGGATTTTATGAAGCCACAGGACTGTGTCCTGAGAAATACACTGAAAAACTAACACTCTTCCCTTTAATCCCAAAATGTCACATAGTAACACCATTCTTTTTCCCCCTGGCAGGTAGACCATGTGGCCCGCGTTCTGAATGTGAAATGACGCCCTATTCAGTCTGCCGATTTCCTAGAGAGCTATTTACCACTGGACAGAATGAAGTGGGCCCTGAGAGCAGGAAATGAGGAAGGAGCAATGAGGCCCAGCCTAAAAGAACTTCTCATCACTGCCCTCCTTTTGAGGCAAGAACAGAGTAAAGTTCAGGTCCAGCTAGAACCCAAGGTGCACCAGAGAGATGCTCTGTTGACTGAAGAATGCTCCAACTCAAAACACCACTGGCAGATGGCTCCAAGGAAGCCCTAAAGACAGACTCGGGAGGAAGAGAGGGGAGGAGATTAATAATATTACTCCTAGAATGAAGTAACTCACAGAGTGCCAGGAATCCTGGTGGGGACCCAAATTGAGTGGATGTCACTGCTGTGCTTAGCACACAAAAAGTATTCCTGGACATGGATCTTAGGACTGGTGGGACATGAAGTCCTGAACCCCAAGATGGTACAATGTGAACCTGCTACAACAAGGGACCGACTCAGAAATCGGCCCCTTTCATTATTAGCTCCAATCATGTCTAGAGGACAACAGTCTTGTGGCTACTGGTGACTCACTTTAGGGTACAGGCTCACGACATTTCTGAGGCTGAGTCTCCTCTAATTCATACAAAATAACTCAGACAGAGAGAGCCAGGCACAGAAAGCTTTTTCCAGTGGACCAGCTGGGCAGGTGACCAGGTTTTTGAAAAACACCAGCAAGGGAAACTCCTTACTGTTCTGTCAAAGTGTGGCCCTGACTAAAGCTGATAATTCACCACCCCCTGGGTACCTTGGGAATAACCATAGCCTTTACTGATTTCATGGTCATGGAGGCCAGAAGCTAGAAGGAGGCCTTTGTCAGCATTAATATTAGTTCAGGGTGGTGCAGTAAACCTCATCTCTGGCAGCGGAGGAACGGACTAAAAGATCTTCCACGCTCTCTTCCACCCAGAGTTCTCCCATCAATTTCCACAGCTCCACTCGGTGCTGTTTTCACATCTTTCTCGTTGCTCTTACTTACACTTGCTGGGGAAGCTCATTATCCACATGTGAGCAGAGAAGACTCCTTCTTGTCTGGATTTCTTAGCTCAGAGAAACCATCTCTGAGCTGAGCAACAACTCTAGCCATTCCACTCTTGCCAATGTAGTTCCCTGCATTGTATTATAGCAATGCAGGGAACTACATTTCCCAAGCTCCCTTGCTCCCTGCTTCCGCACGTGTTCAGCCAATCAGAAGCTCTGATAGAAGACTGCAGGGTAGGAAGAGGGGAGAACCCAGGGTATTTCCCCCTGTGTCTCCTCCCTGCAGCATTCACTGTGAGAAACTGCATCTCCTCTGTGGTTCTAACTCCCTGTAAAGCCCCCACCATGGTCCCAGCTCTCTGTAGCAGCTTCTAATGCCTAATCCAGCAGCTTCTGCGTTTTAATAACCTACTCTCTTCCCCTTTTCCCTCTAGCCCAAAAGATGACAACAGCTTCCTCCTCCTGTTCTTAATTTCTAAATAAGTTTACCATCCCCAGATGGTACTTTATCATGCCCAATTTGGTTTCTTAGATTTTCCAGCACCTGAGTAACTAGTTCCCTTTATTAAATTCCCTCTGTTGAAATAACTAGGTGATTTCTGTTTTCTTGACTAAAGTGTGACTACAATATCCAGTCACTCATCACTCCATCCTGTTATATTCCTTCAAAGCCACTATCACCATCTGAAATTAGCCTTTGTATTTTTCCTTGTTTGCTTGTTTACTATCCATTCTCTCTACTAAAATTCAGATACTATGAGAGAAGGGGCTTTGATGTTCAGTTTATGGCACAATCTCCAGTACCTAGCAGAAGAAATTAAATAGATATTTGCTGAATGAATGCCCATCAATTAAGACTGCCTTGGTTAAACGCTTGAGAGAATAAATCTCTGTGTTCCTTCTGAGCTTCTCTCTGGCTTCTTCCCAGGGTTGTTAATAGATACTGTTTTTATTAACACAGCATTTGCCCGTCACACTATCACTCCATTCATTTTCTCCTCAAATATCACATCACTGTGGTCACTAAGCTGGCAGCTCTGTTTGCCAAGCAAAGAGCTGCAATTCTCAAGGAGAAGGAGAAAATATAGCTTAAAGGGAGATAAACACCATTTGCAGGCCAACACACCTAGGCATATTTCCAGTCATGCCAGTTGATTATCACAGCAGTTGTAAAATAAGTTATGTTAGACCCTTTTAAAAAAATGGTGAAGTTGAGACACAGAAATTAAGCAATTTGAACATGGTCAATGTCAGAATTCAAACCAGTTCTGTCCGATTCCAAAGATTTTCCACTTTCATGTATTACCTGAGGGCCTACCTGGCCCAGCAGTTCTACAATGAGACCAAGGAGTTAACCATTTGGAGGTCATCTGACAGAACCGAAGTTTAATACTCACAAGGCCGGATTCATGGATGCAATCCCTGTATACCCAGTGAGGTTTTCATTGTTCCATAGTCATAGGTGACTGTATCTCCCATCCCCGATACCTGTTACCAGCCTGGATTCTCAGGTAGAGAAGGAAAATAGGTATAGCTGACCCAGAGCACCTCAACCCAGCTGCTAGCAAAACAGCCAGTGATCCCTACCTTTAAGACAGTAATAAAGATGGAAAAACATTACTACCTATAAACCACCTTACGTATCCCAGAGCCTCAGGAGGAACAGCCTATGCAACAATTTGGGCCAAATACTCTTGGATTAAGATGGTTATTCATTCATTAATAACAGCTGTGGTGGGATGATAATGTAAATTCCTATTCGGTTTGCTCCTACCCCCAGCTGTATCCCTTCATTGTACCCTGGGCAACAGATCCTTCCGCAACTCAGCATTTGAAACACGATTCATTCACTATAGAACCAAAAAAGGTAGCAAATACTTGACTACTGAATTCCAAAGCCACCAGTATAAAATCAAGATGTAAGAAGTCAGGTGAGTCTCCGCTTTTCTCAACTACATAAAACACATCATGGCCTGAGAAAGAAGAGGCCCTATAGGCAGGCAAGCATGAGGCCACCAGTGCCAGCTGGTCATCAGGCAGGAGGCATCAGCCAGGAGTGATGCTTGCCTTTCGTCCCAAGATTCTTCTCAACCCTCAAGCTGGGCAACCCTGCTTGGCCAGCCTGGGGCTCACAGGAACAGGAAGTAGATATGAAGAAGACAGGAAGCAGATGGAGGGCAAATAGGAAGCCAGCAGGAGCAAACAGAAGCAGACAGGGAGAGACGGAAAGTGGAGAGGAATCAGACACAGAACAAAAAGGAAGAAGCAGGTAGATCCCTGCTCCCACCTCCAGCCTTGCAGTAGCCTCTATCTTCCCTCATTGGCGGGGCCTAAGAAGGAACAGCTGACCAAGGGTGGGTTTGCAGAGACCACCCCCAGCACCACACACCAGAGAACAGAAGAGAAAGTTTAAAACTTAGAGCCTATAATGTAATAACTGGCACATCTCATTTAACAGAGGAAGAAACTGAGGCAAGGGTGAGGGCAGTTAAATTACACAGTTAGTAAATGATGATGGCAGGACAGGAATCCTAGAAAACTTGCTCGATGATGTACACTTGCTAGCTGTCTCTGTACAGCCTCACATTAAAGAAGTTGAAGGAAGGGAGAATTCTTATTCCCAGAACTTCAGGATGATCCATAATTCCTTCTTGGTCCAGAAGGATACATGAAGATCCTAGAGACATATATAAGGTAAAAAGCCTAAAAGGTGAGAATCTTAGATAAAAAGCCAGAATCCAGAGTGCCTTGTCTCTGTCAGAGTCTACAAAATGGCTGTAGGAATCATGAAAACACCTAGGTATTATAGTTTGCAGAACCACCAACAAAATTAAAAATACAGGCATAACATCAGGTCTGGGAGAGGAAGAGAAGGAATTTAGTTTGGACACATTTGAGTGAAGGTAAAGCGAAGATTGATAGGGAGATAGCTGAAAATATGGGATCACGGGATTCAGGGGAAGTGGACCCCTAATTTATCTCTCCACAAAAGTAAGCTCCTTTGAGACAAAATGCTACATTATCAACTACCTCTGTATTCTCTAAGATGAGGATTCTCAACCCTGGATGCACGCTGAATATATGTATTATACTTAGGCCCTGCCCCTCAGAGTTTCGTCAGATGGGCTCAAGTGGGGCCCCGTATTTTTCTACGTTTGCTAGATGATTCAAATGAACAGCAGTAGAGAAAAGCTCATGGACACTACCGAGCACACAGTAGGTGCTTTGCGTATGCTCATAGAAATGAACAGTCAGAGCAAGGAGAGC
The DNA here is from genome assembly GCA_004027835.1 of Alouatta palliata. NCBI lineage: Eukaryota > Metazoa > Chordata > Mammalia > Primates > Atelidae > Alouatta > Alouatta palliata. Next base: position 27,080 of record PVKV010002747.1, on the reverse strand, counting down.
CACCCTTGAGGGCAAGTCTTGGATCATGTGCCCGCAAGTCCATAAAAGACGAGAGGCAACTTTATACATTACAAAAAAGATAAAATATGTTAAAATAAGGGCCAAGGGAAAACAAGAACAGAATTATCATTATCATCATCATTTACATATACGAAGCATTTTGCAGGTATTAAAATCGTTATCATCATTCAGTCATCATTTACTTAATCCTTGTAATAGATCGAACACTATTCTAAGCATTTTATAAGTATGAACTATTTTAATTTTGATCACCTTTTGACTATGAGGATTTCGTTTTTACCCCCACTCATGCGTGAGAAAACAGAGGCACAGAGCAGCTGCATGACCTGCCTAAGAGCCATAGCTAGTGAGTGGCGGAGGTGGAATTTGACCCAGGCAGTTTAGCTCCAGGCAGAGTTCTCACTATTATCCACTGTGTTCTGCTGCCACAGGAAAGCTCCAGCAAGCAAAATCTGCATTATCAGAGTGTAATCAGGGACTAAAGGAAGTGAAAGTGTGGCTCTAAATTGCCCAGCTCTCAAAGCACAAGATTAGGTCACTATTTGGACACTGTCCATAAAATGAAAGCAAGAAGCAAAGCTTTTCCTGGCTCTAAGAGAAGTTCCTCTGGTGAGTGCTCCCAACTGGCGCCTGTGGGGCATGACCCCATTCCCAGAGCACACTGTGAGCTTGCCCCCTAAAGTGGGCTCCGTGTACCATGGGCCTATACAGCTATGGACAATGAAGCAAAAGCAATTTTCCAGAGGACCCAGCGGTGTGTGCCAAGAGCACTGACAGCTTTGGGATGGTCTAGCTTACTAGGAAAAGAAAATCCAGAATGTGATTCTAGAACACCCAACATTGTACACTCTCCTCCTGAATGTGCTTTCTTCCCAAACCAGGCAAGGCTTTTAGAAAGAGTGAAGTGGCAGAGCACTCGAGATTATATTCTGGGGCTACAGATATTTTACAGAGACAGCTGAAGGCAAATGCACACAATTTGAAACCTGACAAAGAATATCAACATTTTCTTTCATAATTTCCACCACCGGGTTATGCTGAGAAAGTCCTCCTCCGTACCCCAAGATCAAATAGACACTACCTACGCTTTTGCATCTGTATGTCTAGATGGGTGTGTCTCTACATTTTTAAATTTAATTCTTGAATCCACCTGAAACCTCTACCAGTGTATAATGTGAAGTGAGAATCTGATAGAAGTTGAACATTAGCATGCACTGAATTCAGCCAGTAGAAAGATTTTATTTGACTTCACAGTTTGGGTTTATTTTAATTGAATTTGAATGCTTTGTGTCAGGGTGCACACACATTCTTCACTATTCTCCAGTTCACTAACACCCACTTACACCCACTCTTTTCATTCATTTCTGGGATGTGCCTCAGCCTTGATCTTAGAATTTGCTTTCCCAAATAGCTATCCACTTTCTCCAAACTGCATTTGTATAACTTATCTCTCTGCGAATGATTTCTAGTGTTTTCTGATTATGTTGCTAAGACCTGATACATGCTCAAGTCTACTTGTAATCTATTTATTTAGCTTCTTTGCTCTGTGACTACACTCATACCAATACATTGTAGCTGAAATTAATGTGGATTTAGAATATAGTTTATTATGTAGGAGTGTTATGGACTGAATTGTAATTCCTCCCCAATTCATATGTTCAAGTCCTAACCCATGGCACCTCAGAATGTGACTGTATTTTGGGATAGGGTCTTTCAAGAGGCAATACAGTTAAAATAAGGTCATTGGTGTGGGCAAATATTTTATCCCATGCTGTAGCTAGAGCCTCCGTCTTCTTGCATTGTGTCCCCATAGAGCATGTTCCTTTGCTCCTCCTGGTTGCACAGTGGCTGCTGTATCTCCATCTCTCTCAGGACGCAGCCCCAACACCACACTTGGATGCCTGACATTTCTCTGGAGGGTTTACTCAATGCCCTTAGTGAGCAGTTGCCTTTTGGAAGAGGTACTGGGGAGAACTACCAAGCGTTCTGCCTTTTACTGAGGATGGGGACACTGGAAGGAGGTCTGCCTGGAGGGGTGTCCCATCTTCAGAATTTAGTTACTCCTCTTACTTGCAGCCCTTTGCATGCCTATCCTTGCTATATTTGCCAACACGGGGCCAAGAGCCCCCAATTCAATAGGACTGGCATCCTCATAAGAAGAGGAAATTTGGGCACAGACACATACAGGGAAGACCATGTGTTGGCACAGGAGGCAGGCAGCCATGTACAAGCCAAGAGAGCCCTCAGAAGAGACTAAACCTGTTGACGCCTTGGTCTTGGACTTCTAGCCTCCAGAATTGTGAGAAAATAAATTTCTGCTGTTTAAGTGGCCCAATATGTCAAGATGTGGTACTTTGTTATGGCAGCCCTAGCAAATTCGTACAGAGGGGTTATATTCTTTATCAACATCCTATTAGCTAGACTTCCCTGCTTTCCATCTTCCAAGTTAACTTTAGAATCACATGGTCAAGCTGCCCAGGCCAAAACTCAAATGGACTCTTAGCTGGAGGAGACGACCTGCACGCTGAGACTGTGGATGCCTTTCAACTTCCTGCCATATTTTTCTATGTTGTTTTCAAGTTTTCTAGAATGAACATGCGCTGCTTATTCAATCTAAGAGAAATATTGACATTCTTCCTTCAAAAAGAAAGATATGGAATTTAATTTTAAGTAGCAGACTGAGCACACTCATTCCCTCACACCTCCACAGAAACCCAAATGAAATAAAAGCATAAAAGCACAAAAAGGAAAAAACCTATTATCAAGAGAAGTGGAGGAAGCCTATCTGCAAATAAAATACTTCAACAAATTTAAGAAACAGAATAAGTGTATAAAACGTGTTGACAGGCAGGACAGCAGAGGAAACCTTGGACGAGAGCACTCTGCATGTGTGGCCAAGGACTGAGGGCTACTCTGCCCACTGGACCTCAGAGGGGCTCCTGGCTCCCCATCAGCACATACAGTGAGGACAGACGTGAAAAGTGGGGCTGCAAAAAAGGAGGGTAACTAGATTCTGCAGCTGGGACACCCACTCCAGACAGATCTCCTTTCAGTGCCCCCATCCTCAGTAAATGGCAGAATGCTTCACACTTCTCCCCAGTAGCTTTTCAAAAAAACAACTCTTCTCTAAGAACACTGAGTTAAGCCTCCAGAGAAACGTCAGGCATCCAAGTGTGGGTGATGGTGCTGCGTCCTGAGAGGGATGGAGACACAGCAGCCACACATGAGGAGCAAAGTTACATGCTGAGGACACAATGCAGGAAGACGGAGAGCTGGCCACAGCATGGGATAAAACAAAAAATAAGATAAAACTCTACTAGCCTAAGCCGCTGTGGCCAGGGTTTCTGTTACTTGCAGCCAAACACAATCCTAAGTGATAAAAAAAAAAAAAAAAAAAAAAGAGAAGTACAGGGCAGAGTGCCTGGCCCAAAGAAGGTAGGAAATAAATATGTGCTAAAAGAATACATGAATAAATGCAATAAAGTTGTTATCTTTAATGCAAATAAGTAAAAACAATTAAAATGTGGAAAAAAAGGGAAGAAGGTGTGTAAATTAGCTAAATCCTCCTCTTTATATAGTGAGCACTGCTGTCTAGATTTATTAACTCAAGAAGTCAAGGTTGATGAATAATTATGGAAGTAATCATCAGAAGAACTAAAAACAGAAATGGCTAGATGTGGCGGACTTTGGGGAAGGAGGTCAAGGATACACAGAAATGGAAGACTATGGCCTTTCTTTCAAAGTTATTCTGTAGTATTTTAATTTCACCATCTGCATGCATGACTTTGAGGATGGGAAGCCTTTGTGTGCATGAGCCCAAACCTAGCCCAACAGGGAAAGACAGGATAGAACAGAATACTGGAAATTTGAGCATAGGGATGAAGGGAGAACGCCCTTAACCTAGACAATAAAACATTATTGGGCCTGTGGGTGAGGTGGCCACCTGTCAAGGGGTGGGGAATCAAAAACTTCCTCATCAACCATATTGCATATGGCTGCTCAGGCAGGGACTTTTCTGGCCTCTCCTGTATCCATGCATGGCCACAAGACGTTCTTGCTAATGAAATAGAAGTAGGTGGCTGGGCGCAGTGGCTCACGCCTGTAATCCCAGCACTTTGGGAGGCTGAGGTGGGCAGATAACGAGGTCAAGAGATTGAGACCATCCTGGCCAATGTGGTGAAACCCCATCTCTACTAAAAATATAAAAATTAGCTAGGCATGGTGGCAGGCACCATAGTCCCAGCCACTCAGGAGGCTGAGGCAGGAGAATCGCTTGAACCTGGGATGCAGAGGTTGCAGTGAGCCGAGATCGCGCCACTGCACTCCAGCCTGGGCAACAAGAGCAAAACTCCATCTCAAAATGAAGAAAAAGAAAAAAAGAAATAGCAGGAGTATCACATGGTACATTAAAGCCAAAATGTGTAGCTTTTAGCTTCCACCAGTGAGAAGCAGGAAACACCGAAGGCCTAGGGCATGACGAAGCCATGAGCTGGAAGGAGCACAGGCCCTGGAATCTCCACACAAGGAAAGCTGCCTGCTGAATGTGAACACCCACACTAGATGTGAGCAAGAAACGATCTTTTATCCGGTCAAGCCACTCTGATGAGTTTATTTATTACAGCAGCTAGTGATCACCAACAAAACCAACATGGTATGGGCTTACGGTTTGGACAGCTGTGATCCCGCGCCTACTAAAAAGTGGAAACAAATTCCATGGCACTTCCTTAATGTAAACTGTGTTTGTGTGAGCAAGGAGGGGATACACTCAGAGAAACCAAAGTGAAGAGCTGTTAAGCCAACATGAGAGACTTCCGTGGCGTGCCAGATGCAGGGGGAGCGTTATTAAATGGATTATATAGATCGCTTAGTGACAGTAATGTTGACCACCTATAGGCACCATCAGCTGTTAAACAGTACGAAATTCTGATGACCTTGTTCTAATTTCCACTTATATTTATTCTAAATTGGACACCTTGGAGATTGTTTAAATAAGAGAGGAAAATTCACGGAGTAATCTTGCCAGCTCTGCCACTGTCTGATTGGGAAGCCGCAGAGGCTTCCAAGAGGCAGAGAGACAGCTGGGATGGAGCCCTGGGTCTCCATCAGTTCAATTTATGTACCAAGGCAAGTCACTTCATCCTCCTGAGATTCAGTTTCCCTCTGTGTCAAGTAGGGTGTCACTCGCTGCCGGGTGCATCAGGGACACACCATGAGGGAACCCGGTGACGTGACTGGTTACCGTGCAACTGCATTTATAGGAATGTCACAGCTGGCGCCTCTGCAAACTTCTCACAATTCAGACTTGCTTTTCCTTCATCTGGTCATCACCGAAATCAAAAATGAGTATTTCATTTCCCAGAATGAAATGAAAGAGTGCGAACCATGCAAGTCTAAACACAATTGGAATTTAAGGTCCGTCATAGCTGGAGAGTGTGGGGAAGGCTGGCTTCAGGTCTGGCTGGATTCAGCAGTGAAGGAATGTCATCACCATGCATCGTCACAAATATCCTCTCAGGGAATGGATAAAAAAGCTGTGGCACATGTGTTCAGTGCAACACTACTCAGCAGTAAAGAGGCGCCGATGACGGACACACAGCATCAGGGATAAGTCCCAAATACATGATGCTGAGCGAAAGAAGGCAACCTCAGAAAGCCACATGCGGTCCAAGTGCACTCACATAACACTCTAGAAAAATTCAAACTAGAGGGATGGAGAACACATCAGTGACTGCCACACATAAGTGGCTGGAAAGAGTTTAACTACAAAAATTTAAAACAGGGGGATTAGAAGAGGGGCGATGGAGCTCTTCTGTGTCCTGACCGTGCTGATGCTTACACACTCTATGCATTTGCCAAAAACTTACAGCACTCTGTACCAAAGAGTGGAATGTACTGAAAATAAACTTTTTTTTTTTTGAGGGGGAGTGTTGCTCTGTTGCCCAGGCTGGAGTGCACTGGCCTGATCTTGGCTCACTGCAACCTCCCCCTCCCAGGTTCAAGAGATTCTTTTGCCTCAGCCTCCCCAGTAGTTGGGATGGCGCCCACCACCACACCCAGCTAACTTTTATATTTTTAGTAGAGACAGGGTTTCACCATGTTGGCCAGGCTGGTCTCGAACTCCTGACCTCAGGTGATCCACCTGCCTCGGCCTCCCAAAGTGCTGGGATTACAGGTGTGAGCCACCGCACCTGGCTGAAAATAAATTTTAAAGTAATTTTTTAAGATGTATTTTCACCCATCACCCTGCTCTGTCTTCCACGAAGCTGACTTTATTCTCCGTGTCACAGCGAGATCAGCAATTTCAAGGTTCACATTCTCTTTCTAATATCCAGTGAGAACTAGTGGAAGTCTGTTTTTCAAAATTACAGAGGGAAACCTTTCATGCATCTCATTGTCTATGATGAGGCATCTGCCCATTCCTGAACAAATCGCTGTGGCCAGGGAGATGCCTGTTCTCACTGGCTCAGCCAGGGTCATGTGCCCCTCCCCAGGAGCCTGGAGGTAGAATTAGGGGTAGGGGTGGTCCCTCAAAGACTCATCCTGGGATCATTTCAACAAAAAGAACAAGGGAATTCTAGGTAGGAAACAACACAAAAATCTCTATTTTTCACATAAAACAATTTACACCAAGTCAGTACTGATTTCTTCCTGCCAGCACTACTCTCAACACTGTAGGTGTTGAAAAAGAGAAGTCGGGAATATGCCTGGGGTCAGAAACCAGACATTTGAGCAATTACCCTGCAGGAATGTGTTACCTTTGCAATTTGACATACTGTGTTCAAAACACAAGTGGGAGATTCTGAACCCAGGGCCTAAAATAAACCAACATCTGCTGAAGGGCTAATCTGTTCACTTAAGGATCCCAAGTCTTCAGAAGGAGTCTCAGTGGGCAGGGAAAAAACGGAGGTAGACTCAGGGCTGGCTTCATGTCCTGCAAACTGTGCACGCCAGGGCCACTCACTCAGAAGGAACCGTGCTCTGCTTAATGCCGTGCTGCCATGCTCTTCGCCTCTGAAATTCTTAAGACTTGCATCCTTGAACTTGTGCTTTGTACGTGAAGTCTAATGAGATGGTCGCAGGTGGCCCAGAAGCAGAGGAGAAAGGTGCAACATGCTTGTCTGCTGTCTGCTCCTTGCTGCACTGTTTGCATATAGCATTCACAGTGCCCCCGTCAGCAGCATGGCTCCGGTGGATCCATTATGTATGGAGCTCGGCAAGACTCAAAGCAAGTACAGGTAAGCGTGTCGCATCCATGATGACTAAGCAAGGCACTGAGAGCCCCGAGAAGCCAGGCTTCCCGTTCGAATCAGAGCTTGCTTCAAATGCAGAAGAAAGGCAACGACATTCTACAAAACGCAACCAACCAAGAAACCCTCTCAGCCTTTGTTACTCCTGTTGCTTCCTGTATTCATCAGCCACCTAAACGCTGGAAAGGATGACACAGAAGGAACAGCAAAGATCGGACAACCCCTAGCTCCTCTCCTTTCAGTCTGTCCTCACCCACCAGCAGGCGAAGGGAGAGGTCCGATAGAAAGAATATCAAGAGGTGAGATGAAAAAGTGCTGAGGTAGTCCTGTGCCGCGTTTCCACCGTCCTGGTAACGAGGATATACCCATGCACGCACGGGCTATGAAATACGGATGGTGTAACTGACGATTCTGTATATGCGTTAATTGATCTTATATTTGCATTTAAAACCAATATAGTGTAATAAAAAGATAAATGATAAAATTCACACTAATTCTTTAAGATTTTAATTTTTATTTTTCAGAATGGCCTTAAATAGCAAGTAAAAACACCATGACAAGTTGAAAGAGAGGCCGCAGAAGGAAGGAAAGGGGCTTTATACTTTCATACTTTTCATGGTATTTTTTCCCTGATTTTGGAAGGGGCTGAATTTTCATTTTACCCTGAGCACTGCAAATTATGTAGCCAGCCCTGAGGACACATGAGTTAACCTACCAGAGGTATGACCATGCCACAGTTCTCAACCTTCTCCCAACACATAGGCCAGAGGTTAAAAAAACAGGCACCAGGGACTGTATCTGGGTCACAGATATTTTTATTTGACCTACTCAGTGATTTTCTAAAAACTGAATTAGTTGCACAAAAATCCAGATTTCTGGCTTTTCCTTAAAGATACGATAAGCTTTGACTAGGCTGTGCATGCATTCCTACCCACCAGAAATCAGCTAGATCAGCAGAGTTACTGATGTTCTCTTTAGCTAGCGCCTGCATCCTAAAGCTCACCATAGTCCCCACCATTCCCTGTCGCCCCCCTCCAGCTCTCACACTCACATAGATCCCCCGCCTGGCCCTCCAGTCCACTTTCTGAGAATGAGCCCAACCCTGAGGAGGGCAGAGCTGGGAGAGGGAGACAGAATTCCAGGTGGCAACAGCTTCAGACTTAGACATTGATTCTCATGAATGTAATTTCCCCCGGAAAGATATTTCCAGGCTCTAACGGACGGTTACCTGTAAATGTTACCTGACTTGGAAATAGAGCCTTTGCCAATGCAATTAAGTGAAGGATTTCAAGATGAGATCATTGGATGACCTAAGTCCAATGACACCGACAGTAAAACCAATGACAAACGTCCTTATAAGAGAAAGGAGAGGGAGATTTGAGACACAGGAGAAGGCCACAGGAAGGCAGGGGAAGAGACTGGAAGGATGTGTCTACAAGCCAAGAACGCCAAAGATCACTGGCAACCCCAAAAGCTGGAAGAGCAGCCGGGACAGCGCCTCCCTCCGTCTTCAGAGGAAACAAAGGGCAACACCTTCATTAGCCTCCAGAAGGTATGAGAATCAGTGTCTGTTGTTTTTAAGCCACCAAGTTTGTGATCGCTTATTACAACAGCCACAGGAAACTAATGCACATTATAAACAATAAAGCACCACTCATCTTGGTCAGTTCGGGCAATCCAAAATCACTCGGAGAATAACTTTCGTTCTATTTCTTGTTTTGTTTTGTTTTTTAAGGCAGTTCATTATTTTCCAACACACAGAGAAACTAGAGAAAAGAAAAGCTAATATTGTCCAGCCTTAGTGGCTGTTCCATAGAGAACTGCTTTAGTGAATCTGTAAGATGGGCTTTTAAGGGTTAAGTGTTTCAACAGCATGACCTCAGCTGCCTTTTACAATCCTGTTGAATCTCTAAGTACTTGGAAACCACTCATCACCTACCAAAGCCCTCTACTATCTTAAAAAAGAAAAAAAAAGCCTACTCTCTGAATTAATTTGTCAGATCACCTAAGGGTCCCTGTGACGCAGGAAGTGCAGAGCTATGAAGAAATGCAGTCAGTGGCGAGCACAGCCTGCTTCTGAGGAGCTGTGCTTAACTGAGAAAAGAAGACAAAAGTCTGTGGGGGCGGGGGGGGGGGAGCCTGATGAACAAAAGAAAGTCAAATATGTATTGTCCACTTGCCTGAGAGTTAACAGATCTCAGAGGAATAAGAGATGAATAATTGGCTGGCAATTATCAAGCTTATTAGTAGCATCCAATACATAACAATAATAATAGTCACTGCTAGGAATTTCTCACATACCTACTGAGTGCCAGTCACTGTTCTAACTGCATTAACGTGTACAAACAAACATGCTAAAAACATTCTGATACATGTATTAACATGTTTCAAGTGTATTACATGTATTAGCTCTTTACACATTTATTCTTTACACAATCCTATGAGATACAGTATTCTTTTCAGATGCTTGTATTAATACCATATGTAATTATTATCTAAATAAACGTGGGCAGGGCTCAGCATCCCAGCACTTTGGGATGGCTTGAGGTCAGGAGTTAAAGAGAAGCCTAGGCAACAGGTGAGATCTCATCTCTACAAAAAAAATGTAAACAAGTAGCCTGTAGTCCCAGCTACTCGGGAGGCTAAGGTGGGAGGATCATTTAAGCCCGGGAGGTCAAAGCTGCAGTGAGCCGAGATCATGCCACTACACTCCAGCCTAGGCGACAGAGCGAGACCGAATTCTAAATGTATGAAATAAATAAGTTGTAATATTATAGCCATTTTATAGATTCAAAAATGAAGGCACAGAGATGTCAAGAAACTTGCCTAAGGTCACACAGCCAGTGAGGGGTGCAGCTGAGAGTGGGCCCGCGTGTGGCGCTGCCCCTGCCCCGCCGGGCCCTGGCATCTGTGTGGCTCCTGCTCCTCTTCCTCTGCTTGGGGGGAGACCCAGCTCCTTCCTGGTGAGCCACACGCGAGCTGGTTCCAGATTTCACCCGGAGCAGAGAAGGGCTCAGGCGCTGCTGTTAACCGATAACGCGACCTCGAACCCCGTGAGCTAAAAGCCACGGAGAACTCGGGAGAGAAACAGCACCTCCCCCGTCACACAGACCCCAGGGCTACGCCAGGGGCCCCACCCCACCCCGGGTAAAACCCTTAACGGCAGCCTTGGGAATCTTGGTGCGGAGGAAAAACACGGAGCCTCAGTTCCCTTTTCCTGGAATGCAATTCAGAGCTTATCCTCAGTCGCTCAGAGTCAGCCGGGGACGGAGCGGCCTCCTGGGACAGCACCGCGGAGGAGGGGCCGACCCAGGAGCCCGCACTGACCCCCCAGGCCCGACCCTCCCGGCGCTGTCCCCGCCCGGCTCCCGGTCCCGCTCCCTCCTCCGCGGACCCCCGGCCTCGCGGGCAACACCGCCACCCAGTGGCCGCCGCCGCCAGCGCCGCGCGAGGAGCGGGTGGTGCGTCCATCCCCTCGTCCAGAGAGGAAATCCCGATTTGGGGCGGTTTAGGGCAATCTGGGGACCTTCACCAAGGCCGACTGCTGCTTTCCAACAGAAACCCCTTACACAAAGCGCGACCACCCTCTGGCACCAGATTCTTTGTAAATCACGGAAACCCAAACCAGGACAGGCTTAGGGGAGAGACGGAGTCACTGTCCCCAAACCACCAGCCTGGACAGAGACCACAGGCGGCAGCCAGCACCGTGTGGGTTCTCTGTGCTCCAAATTCCACTTGGAAGCGGGGACGCACCCGCACCACACGCATCCCATGGCCTGGAGAAACACCGGGTTTCCATCAGTCCGGAGGGACACAGATCGTTGGACCACAGGGACGGCAGCATAACAATGACCACAGGCTGCCAGCAAGGCCACCACATTGAAATCCTCTCGCCCCTTCCCTTTGTCCACCTCCCCAACCGTGAGAAATCGCAAAGTGGTGAACTGATTTTTGCCTGTATCTGTCACATTCCTTCCAGTGAAGATCAGGTAGTTTTATGAAAGGGCTTTTCTTCCCTTTGTGTTCAGATGCATTCACTCCACGGGAAAAATCTCTCTAGTCCCCGGCTTGAAAGCTGTTCCTGTTGTTCCCTTTCATAGACCACCTGAGTGTCAAGGGGCCGGGGCTGGGGAAACACTTTAAAAGGCCAGTCTCAAGAGAGATGAATACAGCCTGTATCAGTGACAAGGAGTGGCCTGGGGACAAAGCCACGTCGGCTCTGAGACATCTCTTAGGGAATCTTCCCAGGGAAGTAACCAGCCCATTGCCCCATCTCGATCCAGCCAAGAGTCACTCAGACCTTATCATCCTCCTCAAGCCGGTGCCTCATAAGACCCCAGACCCAAGCTTGGAGGGAGCTTGGCTTCTAGAGAAGGAGACTTGGGCTGGAAAGTCAGCCTTGCCTGGCTGGGCTGCCTGGTGAGCGGCTCAGCCGCACTTAGCAAGACAAAAATACCATCTGCCTCCTGGGGTTCTGTTGCATCCACTGGGATGGATCATGCACACCCATCTGTCTAAGTCGTCTTGGACAGCTATAACGAATCCATCATAGGCTGGGAGTCTTCAGCAACAGACACTCATTTCTCATAGTTCTAGAGGCTGGAAGACCAAGGTCAGGGTGCCAGCAGATCTGATGTCCGGTGCATGCCTTCTTCCTTCTGGACATGCATTTTTGCCGCCATATCTCCCATGAGGGAGGAAGCGCTGGTGCTTCTTCCTCTACTTATAAAAGCACTCATGGGGGCCCCACCCTCACAACCCCACCTAAATCTAATTACCCCCTCAAGGGCCCCACCTCCCGATACCATCACATTAGAGATTAGGGCTTCAGCAAATACGAATAGGGGCAGGAGAGAACGCAAACATTCAGTCCACAACAGTGTGGATTCAGTGCCCATTAAGCGCCAGTCCCATGGCCAGCACTGAAGTTGCAGAGAGAATAGAGTGAGGCAGCCCTGTCCTCATGGAGCTTAGTCTCGTTTGGAGGTGAAGTATGAACAAGCCATTCTAGTAAAGAGAAGCGAGAGTCATGAGGGCAAATGTACCAAGGAGAGGCCCCAGTGCAGTCCTGATGGAGCCAGAGAAGACAGGACCTGTAATTCGTCGAATGGTGCCCCCAAAACACATCCACCTGGAACCTTACTTGGAAATAGGATATTTGATGGTGTAAGCAAGTGATATTGGACAGGGGCAGACCTAGAATCCAATGACTGGTGACCTTATAAGCAGATGAGAGAATAGAGAGAGACAGGGAAGGTCATGTGAAAATGAAGTCAGAGATTGGGGTGATGAGGCCACAAGCCAAGGAATGCCTGGAGCCACCAGAAGCTGGAAGAGGCAGAAAGGATCCTCCCTCCCCTAGAGCCTTCAGACCAAATATGGCCCTGCCAACACCTTGATTTTGGACATCTGGCCTTCAAAAGAGAATAAATGTATGATGGGTACCCCAGAAGACTAACACAGTAGCCAAAGAACAAGTGGAATAGCCAGGTCCAAGGTGGGGAAGGAAGCTCCCAGCAAAGGAAACAGCATGTCCGTGGAGAAAGCAGAGCCCTGCTGTGCCTGTGAGGGTCTGGTGGCTGGGCAGGGCTGAGGGCACGGTGCTGGGCTGGAGAGGGAGGAAGGGGCCCATCCTTCAGGGTTGGTGGAGGCCACTGCACGGTGTTTGGATTTAACCCGGGGTAATGGGAAGCCACCTGAGTGAGGTCCCAGGTTCACAGCACATTCGATATAACACAGTTAAGACATCACCCTGCAATTATGGAGAATGGACTGAAAGCAGGAAAGGCCAGGACAGAGTGATGAATGGGATGGCCCAGCCCTGAGGGGAGGGTGACTTTGTTTTACAAATGGGCCAAAGGCAGACCTTGTAGACTGGCCCCACATTTACTTCTCCGGAGGAGGCTAGCGCCATCCGTTCTCAAAGACCCTCAGTGCCAAAATCAAAATTTTACATAACCCATTGTTTTAAATGTAGCCCAAATAAGCCAATTTTTAGCTATTGTAGAGCCTGATTGCTTTACATATCCTGAGAAACTGCACCCAGCATCTGCCAGTCACAGACTTTTTTTTAAAAATCCTGGGTTATAGAGGACCCCAGGCAGCTGCTGCCCCTTGGCACCCCCTGACCCAGAGGCACCCCATGGTCCTGCTGTGTCACATTACCTGGACACATAAGCCCCCTCTCTCGCTCTCCTCTTTCCCAGGAGTTCCTTCTTCCTTTCTGCCTGGGTGGTGGCCCAGGTGATGGCCAGTCTCTGGAAGGTCCCCTGCAGTAGGAGACGTCCCCCACACACGACCTGTCAACGTACTGCCTAAGTAAACCTCACTGTTCCTGATTGGGCCTGAGATCCTCAAGCTCGCCACAGCCTTAACTGCAGAAAGGGCCACGAGGATGGAAAGGAAAGCAAGAGAGGCTGGTGGGACTTGGGCATCAGTTAGCTGTGTTGGGAGGGGGAGGGTGCTGAGAGAGGGAGAAATGACGGAGAGGCCTTTTGAGCTTAGCCTTGCACACAGGGTGGACCCGTCATTGGGACAGGGAGGGCAGCATTTGGGAGAAGGTGATGAGCGCCTCTTGGGGTGTGTTGAGTTTTTTATATTTGTAGGCCCTCCATTAGAAATGAGTTAGATGCTGATGCTGGAGCTCAGTCAGGAGAGACCTGAGAGAGATTTGGGTGTCATCAGAAGAAAAGTGGTTTCAGAAGCCACTGGAAAAAGTGACCCAAAGAGAAACATGCAGAATGGGAAAAAGAGGAGGGAGAGAGGCTTTGGTGGAGAGAGGCGTTGGTGGAAGGGTCCGGCAGGGGCATGCCTGCAGAGAAGGCCAGGGAGACATCCAGGGAGAGAGGGGAAGGGAGGGCACGTGCCTATGATGTTAGAGAAGCCAGGGAGACCCTGGGAAGACGAGAAGGAGGGAGGCATCACTCCCATCAGTGCTGCGGAGAAGGCAAGGAAGCCAAGCCTGGAGAAGTGGCCCCTGCATGTGGCAACAGCTTTGACGACCTCGGGGGACAGTTTCAGTGGCAACAGGGTGGCAAGAAGCACGATGAGTGAGTGGGACAAGAGGAAGGGGTGCACGGAGAACAGGCAACTCTTTGGAGAAGTTTGCAGCAAAGGGAGAATCTGAATAGGACGTAGCGAACCCTCCCCTTCGGCCTGGTCCCATCTCTCTCCTGGCTGCACCAGGCCATTCCCTTCCGACCTCCCCGAGCAGAGACAGCAGTGGTGTCCTTTCTAGACGCTGCACCAAACATTTCCTGTAGAGTCTGGAGCTGAGGCGAAGGCACCAAATCTTCAGCTTTATTCAAAATCCCCCAGTTCCTAATTCCCACCTCCCCCCATCAAACAGCATTAAGCTGATGTTTACCATACAGGTTGCCAGGGCAACAGAATGTCAGAGTGCTCCATTCTGAGCTCAGATCCTCTTCACTGGAAACAGGTCAGCAAGGAGAGCTTGTCCAGGACTGACAGGGCTTGTCCAGCCTGAGACAGTCACCTCAGAAGAGAGTAATTCTCCTCCCCAAAAGCAATCAACAGATCACAAAATGACTCTTCTGAAGCTCAAAGGTGCGGGGACAGGCCATGTGCTGAGCTCCTCAGAGTACTTTTCTTCTCAGGCATTTTTTGGTTGCCTCCTCAATGTCTACACTCCTCTCCCTTTGTGGAGAAGCTTGATTTGGTCATAACTGGGCATGTGACCTAGTGCAGGCCATGAAGGGAGAGAGAGACTCTCTGGTTTGTGCAGAGGCTCCCTGGAGCATCCCCCTCTCCCTGTGAACAGTGTGGTAGGAGGCTGGAGGTCAGAAACTCCCAAATGTCACTGTGCTGCTTGGGGCACTCAGAGCTGCGGGGCCCTGGAGTGGGGTCAACTATGAAAACCAAACCAGGAAGTCAGAAAGAAACTCGGTCCTCACAGTCTGAGTTCCTGGGTCAAGCTGCTACATCCCATGTGCTTGCATACCCACAACTCATTCCATGAGGCACGTGAGAGAATCCACAGCATCCCATGTGGGCCTATGACTTGCATAGGAAGAAGAGGAACTCCGACTGGAAGCTAGGAAGCCAGAGAGCTCCAACTGAAAAGTTAGAAACAACAACAGAAAAAGAGAGTTCTTAGACACACACACACACACACAGGGGCAGAAGAAATGAAATGAGCCAGCTTCAGATCAGAAAAATAGAGGCCCCCTGTTTCTGGAATTCTCTGCAAAAATGTCAAATCTCTGATCAATAACTTTCAAATGCCACAATCCGTACGTTCAAATAATAATTCTTTGAAGGCTTAGTAAATAAACATATTGACAAACAGATTAATTGCTAATCACTTCTCCCATATTGTCATTACTTCCAAACAGCTGGATCCAAAACAAGGCCGCTTGCTCCAGAAACTGTTCCCATTTCCCCGGGGCTGCTTTGAAGCTCCTTGGCTCCTGCCTGGTTTGAGGCTGCTGCTCCCACGTCCATGCACTGGAGGCATGTCCAACGCTCCTGTTTTGATGAGAACTCAAAAGCCTTCTTGTCGGCCGGGACACCGCGCTTTTCTCTGGGTTTTGTGTGTTTGCGTCTTTACCTTACCCATATGTTCCGGGCCTGTGAAAATGTAAGCAACTGGCAGATGTGTCCTGAGAAATGGCTTGCATGACTTAATTCAATTTGCAAAAATTGTAAATACAATGGAACTGGTGCCTCAGGCTACAGCATTTACCCGTTATCAGCTCTCTCAGTGGAAAGGATGCCAGAAGAGCTCTCTGGGATTGCAGCAGGTGACCACTGTCTACACTGGCGGGCCCAAGGCAGGAACTGGCCTAAAGGAGTGTTGTGTGAGCCCCGCTGAAGGTGGATTGTTTCCCCCAAACTAGGAGATGGCCACGTCTCACCTTTCAAGCTGAAAGATCCAAAGATCAGACTTCTGGAGTCTAGCTAAGTTAGCTAAGGGAACATGATCTCAGTTGTCACCCTAGGGCGGCGGTCCCCGACCATTTTGGCACCAGAGACCGGTTTTATAAAAGACAATTTTTCC
Source organism: Alouatta palliata (assembly GCA_004027835.1). NCBI lineage: Eukaryota > Metazoa > Chordata > Mammalia > Primates > Atelidae > Alouatta > Alouatta palliata. The sequence goes on along the minus strand of PVKV010002747.1, from coordinate 10,793 downwards.
ATGGATGGTGGAGGGCAGGGATGGTTTCAGGATGAAACTGCTTCACGTCATAAGGGGAGCACAACCTGGATCCCTCGCGTGCACAGTTCACAACAGGGTATGGGATCCTGCAAGGATCTAATACCACCACTGATCTGACAGGAGGTGGAGTTCAGACGGTCATCCTCACTAGCCTGCTGCTGGGTGGCCTGGCTCCTAATAGGCCACAGACCAGTACCCATCCGTGGCCTAGGGGTTGGGGATCCCTGCTCTAGGGAGTAAAATGGATAATTTGGCAAAACCTATCCAAAATTAATCTGCACATACCTTATGATTAATTATTCTTCTCGGCACTTATCCTATTAATATACCCACACGTGTGAAATGACACACCTACAAGGTTCTACGTGGAAGGAGTAGTTCTACTAGCACCTTTCTGGTGCAGACCACCTCGTTTTGGATCTAATTGTTTGGAAGTAATGACGACACTGGAAAAGTAATTAGCAATTAATCCATTTGTCAATATATTTATTTATTAGGCCTTCAAAGAATTATTATTTGAATGCATGGATTGTGGCATTTGAAGGTTATTGATCAGAGATTTGACATTTTTGCAGAGAATTCTGGAAACATGAGGCCTCCATTTTTCTGACCTGTAGTTGAGTCATTTTTATGTTAAAAAGCTGTTCACCTCTTGCCTTCTTTCCCTCGCCCCCTTTGTGTGTGTGTATGTGTGTGTTTCTAAGGAATTTCGGCGGCGGGGAGCTGTTTCCAACTTTTCGGTTGGAGTTCTTTGGCTTATTGGCTTCTTTCTATAATGCTCACATGGTTTTCTGGGTGCCAGGCGCTACGGATGGCCTTTATATACATGAGCTCCTTTCATCCTTGTAACTCTATGAGTTAGGTAGTCACTACCATTTGCTTCATTAAGAAACAAGGGGCTGGGGGCGGTGGCTCATGCCTATAATACCGGCACTTTGGAAGGCTGCGGATCACCTGAGGTCAAGCGTTTGAGACCAGCCTGGCCAACATGGCAAAACCCCGTCTCTACTAAAAATACAGAAATCAGCCAGGCATGGTGGCGGGCACCTGTAATCCCAGCTACTCGGGAGGCTGAGACAGGAGAATCACTTGAACTCAGGAGGCAGAGGCAGTGAGCCGAGATCGCACCACCACACTCCAGCCTGGGCGACAGAGCAAGACTCCGTCTCAAAAATAAAAATAAAGAAACAAAGGAACCAAGAGGCAGAGAGAGGGTAGAGAATTTGGCCAGTCTTTTCTTTTTTTTCTTTTTTGGGGACAGAGTCTCACTTTGTTGCCCAGGCTGGAATACAATGGCGAAATCTCATCTCACTGCAACCTCCACCTCCCAAGTTCAAGGGATTCTCCTGCCTCCGCCTCCCGAGTACCTGGGACTGCAGGCGCCCACCACCAGGCCTGGCTAATTTTTGTATTTTCAGTAGAGATGGGGTTTCACCATTGTGGGCAGGCTGGTTTCGAACTCCTGACCTCAGGTGATCTGCCCACCTTGGCCTCCCAAAGTGCTGAGGTTACAGGTGTGAGGCACTGCACCCTGGCCGGTCATTTTTGTAGTGGCAAAAGACTGGAACCAAGCTAGTGTCCATCAATGGAGTAGTGACAACATAAGCAATGGGCCGGCCACAGGATGGAACATGGAAGGACAGGGCTTGAAAAACTGCAGCTCTTTAGGTCAGAGAAGGTTCTCCAGACACATTGTATGTTAAGTGGAAAAAACAAGATACCAAACAGTACTCACGGTTTGCAACTGTCTATGAAGGCAAAGCAAACTATACGTAGGGAAACACAGACAGTATATATATGCATAGAAAAATACTTTCTATGCTTTTCTATGCATAAAATACCTCTGAACACATTGGGGGGAGATGCTAATCATATTCACTGCCTGTGTAAAAGAAAACTGGATTGCTGAGGGATAAGATGAAATTTTTTTATTATAATCACTTTTATACTTTTTGAAATTGGAACCATATGAATCTATTATGTCTTTGAATATTTTAACAGTTTCATCCAGGTATATCTGGCATGCTATAAAATGTACCCATTTAAAGTGTATGGTTTGATGAGTTCAGCTACAAAGTTGTGCAACCATTGCCACAATTTAGTTTTAGAGTACTCCCGACACCCCAAAAGCTCCCTGTGTTCACTGACAGGTAATCCCTCTTCCCACTCACAGCCCTGGCAACTATTAATTCATTTTTGCCTCTGCAGGCTTGAATGTTCTAGATAGTCATATACATAAGCAGACAAACGTATTAGTCTGTTCTCATGCTCCTACTAAAGACATATCCAAGACTGGGTAATTTATAAAGAAAAAGAGGTTTAACAGACTCACAGTTCCACATGGCTGGGGAGGCCTCGCAATCATGGTGGAAGGTGAGGGAGGCACAAAGGCACATCTTACATGGTGGCAGGCAAGAGAGTGTGTGCAGGGGAACTCGCCTTCATAAATCATTACGTCTCATGAGACTTACTAGCACAAGAACAGCACAGGAAAAACCCACCCCCATGATTCAATGACCTTCCACCGGGTCCCTCCCATGACATGTGGGGATTATGAGAACTACAATTCAAGATGAGATTTGGGTGGGGACACAGCCACACCATATCAACATACACTACAAAGACCTTTGTGTCCGGCTTATTTGGTGTAATAATTGAGAAGTCACCCATGTTATTATATTTATCAGCAGTGCGTGCCCTTTTATTCCATTGTGTGGGTGTCCTAAAGGGTGATCATGCATTCACTAGTTGATGGACATTTAGGTTGTTTCCAGTTTGGGGCAATGATGAATAAACATTTATAAATAAGTCTTTTTTTTTTTTTTTTAGGTAGATACCTAGCAGTGGAATATTTTTTTTTTTTCAGTCTTGCTCTGTCACCAGGCTAGAGTGCAGTGGCACGATCTCGGCTCGCTGCAACTTCTGCCTCCTGTGTTCAAACGATTCCCCTGCCTCAGCCTCCCAAGTAGCTGAGACTGCAGGCGTGCGCCACCACATCCAGCTAATTTTTGTATTTTTAGTAGAGATGGGGTTTCACCATTTTGGCCAGAATGTTCTTGATTTCTTGACCTTGTGATCCACCCACCTCGGCCTCCCAAAGTGCTGGTATTACAGGCATGCACCGCCGCACCCAGCCCGTATCTTAACTTTTAAACAAACTGACAAACCAGGCCAAGCTCAGTGGCTCACACCTGTAATCCCAGCATTTTTAGAGGCCAAGGTGGGTGGATTACCTGAGATCAGCAGTTTGAGACCAGCCTGACCAACATAGTGAAAACCTGCCTCTACTAAAAATACAAAAAATTCACCTGGCATGGTGACACACACCTATAATCCCAGCTACTTGGGAGGCTGAGGCAGGAGAATTGCTTGAACCAGGGAGGCGGAAGTTGCGGTGAGCCAAGATCGCGCCACTGCACTCCAGCCTAGGCAACAAGAGCAAAACTCCATCTGAAAAAAAAATAAAATGAACCATTTTGAAAAGTGACTATACCATTTTACATTCCCATCAGCAACTCAGAGGATTACAGTGTCTCCACATCCTTGCCAATACTTGATATCGCCAGGTTTTTTATTTTAGTCATTCCATTGGGCGTGCAGTGGTATCTCGTTATGGTTTTAATTTGCCTTTCCCTGATGACTAACGATGTTGGGATACTTTCGGCCTTCAAAAAATAAAAAGTAAAAGTTTGACTCGGTAACAAATAGAAATTGAGAAATGTCAGTAACAGGACCTCTGGTTTCTCTCCCCCAAAATCAGAAGAATCTACCACTACTTTGGTCTGCACTGCAGGTATCCAGATCCAGTACCTCTTTTCCAGAACTCTCAATTCCTAACTTTTCTGATTTAGAAAGGCAAGACCAACGCACGTGCTGAGTATCAGTAACACCTTCAGTGGGGCCTGGGGCAGCATCTTTGAATCCAACACACCAGGGGTTCCAAGTCAAAGATCAGGGCTTTCCTCTTAAGTGAACAAATAAAGTTATAAATGTGCTCAGGTGAGGGTCTACCACCCAATGAGTCTGCTGAAAATTTACCAAAAACATTTTGGTTTTCAGAGGTTTTGGAATCTGGAATTGCAAATAGAGAGATAATGGGTGCATAACATCTGCTCCTTCCAAAAGGTGCGTTGCTTTCCAAATTCCCCACAATCCCAATGTCTAAGCCCAGCCTGACCCCAGTGCACCTTCCCTGGTCCCTGTGGTGCGTCCTGTTTCAGGAGCGGGCTCATGATTCATTTAAATGCATTTGTTTCCATTTAAGTCCGCCAGAGACTGAGGTCGACTCAGCTCCCCCCTTGTGACACCGTCCCTGTACTTAAAGACAGAAATGGCAACAGGCCTGAGCTCTTCACAGAGCAAACAAACCTGTCCCTTCTTCTAGCCAAGCTCACCCCAGCAATCCCACCGGGACCCCCAACGTCCTCTCCAGCACAACAGGCCAGTTGCACATGCTAATAAAAGCTGACTGTTTCAAAGCCTGCTGGCAAATCTTATTAAAGTAATCCCCCTTCCTGAACCCAGATTATCACAGCCACCTTTATGGTAGAATAAAAATTAATTTTCTCAGCTATAATAAGAGGATAAGAATGAATCACTTGGGACCAAATAAAGATTACAATTAGCTCCAACAGAATAAATCTAAATTTAACATAGGCCAGCAATTTATTTGCTCCTATTTTCTCTCTGGTGCCTGCATGAATGAGGCTCTGGATCAGACCTCCTCGCCAGCTGGGCCATTGTTGATACAGTTACATGAGGGGGTCCAGCAGGACGGCGAGGCTCCAAGCCAGCCCCTGAAAGGTCAAAGCTTAGTGCAGGACCCAGAGACATTACAAGGGTCCAGGCAAGGGAGGCTGGTCCTTGCAGAAATGGTGAATTGTGCAGGTCGAGACCAGTAGCTCCTTTTTTTTTTCTTCTTTTTCATTTTTGAGGCAGGGTCTTGCTGTGTGGCCCCGATTGGAGTACAGTGGCACAGTCAGGGCTCACTGCAGCCTCAGTCTCCTGGGTACAAGCAATCCTCCCACCTCGGTCTCCCAAGTAGCTGGGACTATGGGCACCAGCCACCACACCCAGCTAATTTTATTTTCTGTAGAGACAGATTCACACTATGTTGCCCAGGCTGGTCTCGAACTCCTGGGCTCAAGCGATCCTCCCACCTCAGCCTCCCAGAAGGCTGGGATTACCGGTGTGAGCCACTGTGCCTGGCCAGTGGCTACTTTCTGATCACTGTGAACCTATGTGATAACTGAGCCCCTCACTATCCATCCCTCTCCTGGTAACTGCCAGTTCCCAGTTTTCCTTTGGGAACTACCTTCTCATCCCTCTCTCCCACATTTCAGGCAGTGAAAATTCCACTCTCATTTACAAGAATGAGTACCTGATCCAAGCCCAGCCAATCAGAGACCCAATGTACGCTAATAGTAATAAGGCGTAGGACTTCTGCTTGAAACATCTGATGAGAATTCTTTATTGCCACTGGGCTTTACTAAGAAGCTATCTTATCCCCCATGTGAATGTATAAAATTAAGCCAATCCTCAGAGGAAATGCAAGGCAAGGAAAGATACTGGGTCCAGGTAACACTAATTGAGCCCCTAGATCAAGCCATACCTGAAGCTGTTGCTCTCTGCTTTTCAACTACATGAGTCAACAGCATTCCCATTTTCCCTGGTTAATGTTTTCTATCTCTTGAAACTAAAAATGCTCTTACTAATAAAATCTCCTCTCAGGATTTCTAGACAAACCGTCCCATCATCAAACTGTGTTCTGTACAATAAAAAGGGAGGTGTCAGGCTTTTTAGAGGGTTAAGAAAACAGAATTCCACCTGCCAGGACATGATATACCAGATCTAGTTCTCAGGCAAATGAGAAAGAAAGAGGGTGATACACAGACTATAAAGACTGATACTTCAGTCTTCATCAATAATGCCAACACAATGTCCCATCAAGACCATAGGTGCTCCCTCAGGGCTATCTGGACAAGAAGCTCAGCTTCCCATAGGACCTGGGACTTCATCGGTAGGAGGAAGAGTGGCCCCTAGCCTCAGCTTCCCATTCCCCAAGGTCTCCAGGTGTGGGCTGCTGGTTTCCTTAGACAATGTCCACAAATCCAAGCTGTCTGGTGTCAAACAGCTTGAGAATTACCCCACTAACAAGGCTGCTTCCTCTCAATCAAAACTTAGGTGAGCCAGGACTGTATGCATGCCTGTTACCCTACTTGTTATGCAAGAGAAATTCTTGCACCCAGCGCATAACAAGTGGCCAAGTGGACAGACCCCACTTTCTCAACAAAAAGGAACATAGATGTTATTGAAAAGACTCTGCTTTGGAGACATCTCAGGCCAGACAGTGCAGTGTAGTAAGCACCTCCATCCACTCTCTCTTGGTTTGGACAGAGCCTCTGCTCTCTGGGGTCCAGCCTCTCCATCCTCAGAAAGAAAGCCTCACCCCAGATCAGAGGGCAGACAGGCTGTCCCTGACCACATTCCAAGTCAAGAAGAAAGAAGGCAGCCCGAGCCAGCCCTGAGGGGAACAAGAGAGTCAGTGCCTGTCTCAGCAGGGTCGGGAGAGTGGTCTGAGGTCACCATCAGCTGTGGATCTGTGATGGGTCAGGGTTAGTCTGTAGCCACATGAAGGGCAGCCGGGTGTGTGGCCAGAACAGAAGAGAGGCTTCCAGTCAGTGTGGCTCAAAACCGACCAGTCCTCATGGGGCTTGAACATAAGATGGCAGCCTCATTAACGTGGAGGCGTTGCGACCCACACCGGAGAGCTGAGTTCTCGTTAGCTCTCCCCTCTTCCTTCCCTCCGCCTGTCCCTCTCACCGTGTGGATGGAATGATTGTTTGCTATCACCATTAACAGCATCTACTGTGTGTTGTTCATAGCACACTGCCTCAGCTCTGAGCTAAACAGGCTACACGCGCAGCCATCTCTGCGAATCCTCCCACCCACCCTGGGAGCTGCAGTCACGAGGACTAAATTCTCCCCACTTTACAACTGAGGAAACTAACATTCAGAGATGACGCAGCGCTTATCCCACATCATCGGGACAAAACCAGGACCTGAGCCACCTCCACCTGAAGCTCTTACCACTGCACCACCTGTCCTGAAACCCAGGATTACATCATGGCCTCTGGGGACAACCGGGGGGGCCCCAGTGGGTCAATATCAGCAAAGGAGGCCAAGGACATCCAGTCCAGTAACTTCCAGACTCATTTTTTTTCTTAGATACGCAAACTGTTATTCAAACAACATATTTTGTAATTGATTATGTAATATTTTTTACAAGAGGATTTTTGTAATACAATGAGTATACCTGGACCAACCATCCAAGTTAAGAAACAGGTTACTGCACATGAAAGCAACCCAAATGCCCATCGATGGTAGAGCAGATAAAGAAACTGTAGTATATACACACCATGGAATACTATGCAGCCATGAAAAGGAATGAAATGTCCTTTGCAGGGACATGGATGGAGCTGGAAGCCATTATCCTCAGCAAACTAACACAGGGACAGAAAACCAAACACTGCATGTTCTCACTTACAAGTAAGAGCTGAATGATGAGAACACATGGACATGGTAGGGAGGGACAACACACACGGGGCCTGTCGTGGGTGGGGGTATGGAGGGAGCACATCAGGAAGAATAGTCAATGCATTCCAGGCTTCACACCTAGGTGATGGGCTGATAGGTGCAGCAAACCACCATGGCACATGTTTATCTACGTGACAAATCTGCACACCCTACACATGGACCCCAGAACTAAAAATAATAGTTGAAGAAAAATAAATAAATAAATAAATAAAAAGCTCTGAGAAAAAAAAGAAGAAGAAACAGGTCACTGCAAACACAGCTGAAGTCCTCTGCGGTTCCTCCCCAACCACAGTTCCCTCCTGACCCCAGAGGGAACTGCAGAGTTCATCACGCTGTGAGTTTTTTTACCTTTATTACAGTATATAATGTCTACAGATGGTATGATATATTGTATCATCTCTAGACTTTATATAAATAGTATAAAGTCTTTATATAAATAGTATAATAGTCTCTGATTCTACCACTTACATTTCCCACCCAGCATTATGTCTATGAAAGTTACATTTATTGACACACGTTGCTGTAACCCACTCACTTTGCTACTATTTGGTATCCCACTGTATGGGAAGGCCATATGGACCCGTTCTCCTGCTGGATGTTTAGCTGGTTCCAAGCTTCTGTGATTACCATACAATGTTTTAAGAAACAATTCTCACACGCATCTTTGTGGTTATATTTGCATTTCCACTTACCTAGGAGTGGAGTTTCTGAGTTGCTTAAGGGAAAAAAAATCACCCTTACTGAGAAAGCCAACGAAGAGGACCACTCAGAGCTCTCCAGGCAAAGCAAAAAGGGCAGGGCAGGGCCCCCAAAGTCGCACTGGCCACCTCTATGGCAGCCCCAGAATGTGAAGGCCCCAGGTGGAAGCCCAGCCCCGGAGGTCACTTGCCCAAGGTCAACAGGTGGGAGACTCCACCAAGACTGATGATGGAGGAGGATGGAGATGATGAGGGGATCTGTCCCCAGGCTGGGAAGGCAGCACTATCCTTCGATGATGTCCTCCTCTGTAACCACCTCCAGAGCATCCTGAGTCTCTGGAGCCACTGCTGGGCAGACGTCAAGGGCTACAACTTGCGGGCGTGCATGGCAACAATTGGCCAAGTAGCAACTGCCATCTTCAGATGGGGCACAGCGTCTCTTGTTCACTCCAAGTCCCATCACCCCTTAACCATCAAGAGGCAAGCGACACAGAATCTGAGGCTCAAATCCCAGCTCTACTGCCTTCTAATTGTGTGACCTTGGCCAAGTGACTCCATCCTTCTGTGCCTCAGTTTCCTCAACTGTAAAATAAGGATCATGGTACCCACGGCATCAGGGCTATCATGAGGACTGCATTAGTTAAGATATACACAAGCATTTAGAGCAGTGGCTGGAAAATAATAATAGTGTTAATAACTCCTATTATTGACCAGGCGTGGTGGCTCACACCTTTAATCCCAGCCTTTTGGGAGGCCAAGGTGGGCCGATCACTTGAGGTCAGGAGTTGGAGACCAGCCTGGCCAACATGGTGAAACCCCATCTCTACTAAAAATACAAAAATTAGCTGGGCGTGGTAGTGGGCGCCTGGCTAATTTTTGTATTTTTAGTAGAGATGGGAGGCTAAGGCAGGAGAATCACTTGAGTCCAGGAGGTGGAGGTTGCAGTAAGCTGAGATCGCACCACTGCACTCCAGCCCGGGCTACAGAGTGAGACTTTGTCTCAAAAAAAACAAAGCAAAACAATGTATATTATTATGCACCTTAACCTAGGCACAGTATCACTGAGGATGTGCTGATTCCCTAATCCCTAACCTACTTCCTTCCACGCGGGAACTGCCTGGTTCCTGGCATTGGTTGACTTTGCAAGCCCAGGAGGATGCCTTCTTGAGCCTGTCTAGGAGAGGGAAATCCAGAGCAGAGCATCAAATAAACTTGACCAGCTAACCAGCCCCAACTCTGCCTGCAGGTGTAGACAGGCAAGTGCCCCAGACTCCCCTCTCCGGCTCCCAGTCTCCCATTTCTAGCGGCATCTGCAGACCTCCCATGCGGCAGCCAATGCCCACCAGAGGCACTTTGCACAAAGAAGACATTTCTTGGCTAATTTTTATTCTAATTTCTGAGAGAACAGGCCAGGCAACCTAGATAGTCATTAGCACTGAAGAAAGAAACATCTCATCCCAACTCCTAACCCCTCAGACTGAACTGAAAAATGACAGCAGCCTCTGGCAACTTCCCTACTTTGAGTTGGAAGAAAAGATCTTTGTGCCTCCTCGAGAGGGTTCGTGACCTCTTGTGCGGTTCCCAGCTTAGAGAATTTGCCCCTTTCAAGCCCTGCTGGCTCGATCTCTCCCAGGAAGGAGTAGCTGCGCCCCTCTGAGCCCATGTGCAGGAAGCGCCTCCTCAATGCAGCTCAAGAGGCCCCGGGAAGCCCAGCACCACCTCTGGGGCCAGCCCTTCCCCTGTTCCTCGCCCCCGGGGCAGAAGGCAGCTTTGCCTTCCAAACCAGGCTTCTGAGCAAGAAGGAACGAAAGAGCCTCCCATCTGCTGCCTAGAGTTGGTACTGAATCTCCGCAAAACCTCCAATTACTCTGGAGGAGCCATCGCTGCTGATTTTTGTCAAAATCTCCACGTCTCAAGAAGGTGAGACCTTGTTACTGTTTCCAGACGCCCACACGGAAGTCAAGGCTGGTTCGCAAAGGACTGGAGGCTGGGACGTGGCAGCCTGCACCTCGAATTGGAGAGCAAGACTTTCAGAGAAACAAAACATAATCAAGTCCCCTGCACACACTCAGCTAAGCTCTCTGCACACAAGTATATATGAGTTCGCACGCCGCCCAGGCAGGAGCTGGATGAAGAGAACAGAGACCAAAAAAAGATGCACTGATCCTGGGGACGATGATTTGAATTTAAGCTTTATTTGCTGAAAGCCCATCATGCACCCGAGGTCAGAGACACAAAGAGACATCCTGACACAGAGGCCGTCTGGCTGGACACTTTGGTGACACACAGGACTGGCCAGGTCATACGCGGGACTGGGCGCAAAATGAAAACGCAGGAGGGAGACCTTGGTCAAAAAATATTAAGAATTTCAAAAGCGTGACACAAAGTTTGGGGTCCTTCTGAGTGTAACATCTGCTGCAGCTGCTCAGATCCCATGTCTGTGAAGCCAGCCTGGATTGCATGTGGCAGAAAAGTGGA
>PVKV010002746.1:143368-160810 GCA_004027835.1 Alouatta palliata | reverse complement strand
GGGCATGGGTGGTGATGGGCATGGGAGGTGATAAGCACAGGCGGTGATGGGCACGGGTGGTGATGGGCATGGGAGGTGATGGGCATGTACTGTTAACAGACACCCCATAGCTCTTCTGCCCAGACGAGGCTAGGCAGCCATCCTAAGGTTGAAAGTGGAGGCTGAGGCTGAATGCCCATCAGATATTTCCATGGAAGCTTAGAGTTTGTGGAGACCAGGATCTACCATCCCCTTACTGTGACAGAGCAGTCAACCAGTTCCTGTGTCCTGCCCCTTCAGTGGCACTTCCTGCAGCACGGGGAAGACAGCAGGTCCTTAGAGTGACTTGCTGAGTGAGTTGAGTGTGCTAAGTCCCCCTGACTTATTCCCAGCTTCACTTATCACAATTCATCTTCCTGTTTGTTCCAGTCAACTTTTTATGATCCTTCCAAATTCTAGAGAGTCTAGAGAACACTCTTGATGCTAGGATTCACCTATAAGAATTTTCTGGTATTACCCAAATATGTTTGGGGGTAAAGGGGTAGGTGCTGATCACAGCTGTTCTTTTGAGGCATCCCTGGTGATTATGAAGAGAGAGATGGCTCCCTTTCCCTTCCTGCTTCATATATTTCCCTTCAGGTATTCTTCTGGGAAGAGGAGAACCAACCAACCTATAGGTTGATTGCCATGAATCTAATATGACTGTCACCGTGACCGTTCTCACTTTTTAAAATGTTGATGCCTCCATGGTGTGGCTGCAGAGCTATATACGCAGCAAATCAAACAGATAAGATGCTTGGCTCTGGAAACACGTAATCCAAGACAAAAAGCTCTGACACTAAGCTGTGACATATAACAAATGAACCTTAAACATGGGTGTTAATTAATTGTGCAAACAAATTTTATGAAGAACGTTTGCTGCCTCAAGAGAAGGAACCATTTTCAAACAGATTAGAAACATCATTTACATGTAAGCCAAAGCAGTGAAATATTAATGGAGACTAAGCTGCTTTGATCCACTAATCATCTTTATCTGTTTATTAAGAATATTTCTATAAGACTACTTAGTAGCATAATTTCTTTATGTAACTTGAAAGTGAGACAGAATCATTTTAAGCCGATAATCCTGACTTTTTCTTAAATCAGATTGCCCTTCGTATTGGCCCAGATTGGTGAGTTTATAAGACTGACCGGAATAAAGCACTACGTTAAAAATGCCATAAGAACAGGCACTCTACCTTGCCCATTATTGCAAACCTAAGCCTACTGCTCAGCATACTACTTGACACATAGTAGGTGCTTAATAAATATTTGCTGTGGACCAGGCAGAGCGGTTCATGCCTGCAATCCTAGCACTTTAGGAGGCTTAAGTAGGTGGATCACTGACAACATGGTAAAACCCTGTCTCTGCTAAAAATACAAAAATTAGCCAGGTGTGGTGGCACACGCCTGTAATCCCAGCTACTCGGGAGGCTGAGGCAGGAATATCGCTTGAACCCGGGAGGCAGAGGTTGCAGGGAGCTGAGATTGTGCGATTGCACTCAAGCCTGGGTGACAGAGGGAGATTCTGTCTCAAAAAAAAAAAGAAAAAGAAAAAAAAAATGTGGTGTGTATGAGGAAACGCTGTAGGGGCAGAGGGTCCCGAGGTGCTCTGCGTGTGCATGTGTCAGCTCCAAGTACGCGGAAGTCACCTCTATCTCTGCTATCACCATGGCCTCCAGAAAAGCTTTTGCCTTAAGAAGCGCTCAGCGGCCAGCAATGACTCCCTGGTGGCGGCTGGGGAGTGGGGTTGTTGCTGGAAACAGCAGGGAGCAGGAAGGAGGGAAGGGATGGGATGGGGAGTCTCCCTTCTCCCTCTTTCTGTCTATTCTTGACTGTTACTCCCCTTCCTCTCCCAATCCTGCCTCGGAAAAGTACGTCTTCCCCCACTGGATAAAGGCAACTGGTTCCCAACGTTGTTTTGCTACCATTCTAGTTTCAGGACACCCCAGATCTAGTTTGCCTCCACCCCAGATCGTCAAGGGTCATGTTTGTCTAGTGACAGCCCACTGATACAGCAGGAATGAAACGGCTTCAAGGCCCTGACTCCTTGCCCTGCTTCTGGAGTCACTAGAATACCTGTGACCCTCACTGGGCCTCAGTTTTCTTATTTGTTAAATAAGAAGTTGCTCTAAATAAACACATGCAATCCCTTCCCACTGAGGAAGACCTCCCAGGTTTCCAGAGGGAGGCGGTGGGTGGTTGAGGTCTGAGAGGCGGGGTCGGCCGGGAGAAGCCTCTCACCTTCAGGGCCATCTCAAGCCCTGGCGATTCCCGCTCCCCTGCCCCCACTCTAGGAGGCTCCAGGTCAGCTTTAAATCACCAATCAACTTGCTCTTGGGAATTCAATCAAACTTGTCTGCCTCAAACCCGCCGATTTATATATAGCGCCAATTATTTATGTTCTATATTAAACTCCACTGTATTTCTTGGAGATATTAAAATATAAATTATGCAACAGAGATAAATTGAAGGAAATTTTCCCACATGGCTAAAAAGAACTGCTGTTCTGAATGATGGTGAGGTATGAGTGGAGGTGGAAGAAGCAGGAGTCTGAGAAGATGGACCTTAGCTGAGGTCAGGCCGTTTGGCACCCACAAGGTAGGGCAGTCAGAGCCTGCCGGCAGCATAAGAACCACTCTGTGCAGAAAGAAGAGGGTCTTGGTCACTTCTTGTTTCAATCATGGTACACATTCTCTCCAAACGTCACTTCCTCCCCCTCACTGTCCCTCACAGGACAGGAGGTTGGACACAGCCACCGCCATCTGGTCACCTTCTATTACCTTCTGTGACCCCAGGCCGAGGCCCTGCTCCAGGACACAGTCCCATGGATGAACTCAAGGCTTTGATTGTATTTTGGATTGCAAGTGAATGAGAAGGATATCTTTAATTTTAAAAAGATGTGTGCTTTGCAAACTTAAACAAGCATAACTCTCTCCATTGTCAGCTCTTGATTTCGCGATGTCCCATAGGTATGTGGTCACCATATATGGCACATCATGAAATCAAGATCGGACCGGTGTCCTTTGCCCTCCAAACTGTTTTTGTGTCAGTGCTGGGTCATGCTGCTGGCTGGGATGCTCTTTCTGCTGTTCTGGTCTCTGGCCTTGGCACCCTGACGTCCTCGTCTCAGAATTCCAGGGAGGGTGCTGAGGTAGTGGAGGGGAGGTCAGAGCCTTGGGCTTGGGGCCCAGGCCCCGGAACATGCATCCACGTCAACCCTTTCAGGAAACACAGACAAGGCCAGTCCTGTAGATGTGGGGGGACAGTTTCTGATGTGGTTCATTTTGAGGTGCCCTGGACATGGCTTTATTGGGGTACATGAGCACCCCAGGTTTGCTCATAATCTGGCACCTTTTCAAGGGGCTATCACTGAAATATTTGCTCACACTTATTCAGAAAAGAAGTGAGGTGTTGCTTAGAGCACAAGAGGGGAAGGTGGCCGCGCCAACGGCTTCATTTCACTCTGTTCAGGGCCGTTCAGCTCTGGCACTGAAGTTCCAAACTCCGCTTTACAAAACAAGAGCCCACGTACACTTACAAGCAGTTCAGGTGGTACAGTTTACGTTATCTGTATCTTACCACAATCACAAATACAAATTTCAAAAAGAATAGAAGATCCCAGCAATTACCTGGACCCAGCCTCCTTAGAAGGCAGCGTATCAACCATCCACAATCACACCTGGGTGCCCTGGGGGGTACCATGGCCACTCCTTGGGGGCTTTCACCCACTGAGTGAGTCCTCTCCCAGATGGGAGTTCTGGTCCACACTGTGTTTTCCACCTGCCTCCATGTCCAGCGATGCCAGGGCAGCCCATGCACACAGCCCAGGCCCTGCCCTGACTCCTTGGTCTTACTTCCCTGCGGGGCCTGGGAAAGCTGTGAGCTGTAAGCTCTCTGCCCTGCCCACCACCATGGCAAACTCCAGGACTGGACGCTTCCCATCAGAGGTACCATTGCTCTGCTCAGTGTAAGTTTTTTTTAAAAAAATAGAGACACTCTGTGGCCCAGTCTGGAATGCAGTGACACGATCATTGCTCACTGCAGCCTCAAACTCCTGGGCTCAAGCGCTCCTCTCTTCCTAGCCTCCTGAGTAGCTGGGACTACAGGCATCTGCCACTGTGCCTGGCTGGCTGTTAAACTGTTTTGTAGAGACAGGGTCTTGCTATGTTACCCAAGCTGGTCTTGAACTCCTGGCCTCAAGTGCTCCTCTTGCTGTGGCCTCCCAAAGCTCTGGGATTACAGGTGTGACCACTGTGCCCGACCTATTCAATGCAGTCTTGAAATTTAAACTCTTCTTGAGGAAAAGAAACACATGAAGTTAATACTTTTCCAACAAGGTGGTGAGATTAAGGCTGGGAGAGCATGGAAGGACACGTGAGAAACTGGGAAAGGAGAAAAGAAAAAAGGAAGAGGGGCAGAGGGTGTAAGGGGAAACTCCAGAGAGACTGTGAGGCCTTCTGAGGACCAGAAACCCAGGCGTGACCATGTTTCGGTACCCAGGGGACTGGCAGTCAGCGATCCGAACAAGCAAATCCCAATGTGCACAGGTTAGTCGTTGCTCCCTTCAGCAAGACGAGCAACTTCACAAAACGAAGCTCAGGGTCTCACGTGAAGTCTGCAAAGGACCAGTGAGAGCGTGTGCACCACTCACACTTCTGATGAAAGTCTAAAAAGCCGCCACCTCTTTCTTTAGCTCCATGTTTGTATAAGTCCCAGCTTATTCATTCAGCGATGATGAGTGCACCATAAATGACTTCACCCACACGCTTCGCTCAGAAGGGAGAAAGAATTTAGAAATGACACTTAAAAATAAATTATCCCAAGTGTAGCTGAGCAACATCTTGTAAACGTGATCCTACATCTCTTTCTAAGTATTTGTAACCGTCTGAAACTGCACTTCCTGGCCAGAAAGGCATGCCTGCAAACGTTCCTCACAAATCCCCTTGCTTGCCTAGTTCAGTCATGGTTTCTCTGAAGGCGAGGAAGAAACCGAAAGTGTCACAGGGAAATCACGAGGCATCATGACATCTCATTTCTCTACCCTCGGTGTCCCGCCTCTGTCTCGATCTTTTGTGTCTTTAAATGACTACGACTCCGTCAAACAAAGCACAGCTGTTTTTTCCCACCATAAGCAAATCAGACCTCTTACAGTTTGAATGTCTTAGTTTACTACTTAGTGTTTGCGACCCATAACAATTTTGCAGGACTTTCAAATGAATTTCATTTTGCTTCCTTTTCTCCCTGGCACCCTCTTATTTTAATACATTGGAGCCCTCATTTTTTTCTTTCTGAAACCAGATCCAGAACCTGGCACCCTAGGCAAATGGCATGGACGGCGGATGGTGCCTACCTTGCCCAGGCCCGGGGTGTCCTTCACCTTGTTGACAGCTCTCAGCAGACAGGGCGGGGCTGGGGGAGGGGAGGTTTGCAGAATCCCACTGAAGCTGGTGGCGAAGAGCGGTGGCTCGGCCGCGGAAGAAGCGGGAGGCCGGTGTTTCTTCTTTTTAGAAGACAGATTTAACTTCTGGGCAGCTCTGGAGGCGAAAACATAAGAAAGGAGCTGTAAGGGGGAAAATTCTTGTATAATCAGGTATGCCAGGGTTACTTTCTTTTCTTTTTTTTTTTTTTTTTGAGATTGAGTTTCGCTCTTGTTGCCCAGGCTGGAGTGCAATGGTGCGATCTCAGCTCACTGCAACCTCCGCCTCCCAGGTTCAAGCGATTCTCCTGCCTCGGCCTCTCGAGTAGCTGGGACTACAGGCAGGTGCCACCACGCCCAGCTAATGTTGTATTTTTAGTAGAGATGGGGTTCCTCCATGTTGGTCAGGCTGGTCTTGAACTCCCAACCTCAGGTGATCCGCCTGCCTTGGCCTCCCAACGCGCTGGGATTACAGGCGTGAGCCACCGCACCCAGCCCATTTTCTTTCTCTCAAAAAAACCCCTACCTCCTACCGAGGCCTAATCATTCCTTCTCTCCTCATGCTCAGTGTCCTCTGTAGCAGTGCCTTACCATAACAGAGTGAACTTAACGAGCTGCCCAATCATTTATATAGCAAAAGAAAAAATAACCACAAAATGGCAGGATTCTGCAATCACGATTCACAAAGAATTGTTTGTTATCCACCAACATCCAGCTGAAGCAGGAACAATGCTGGGCATCTGTGGGGATAAACGGCACCCATTAAGTTAATAATCACTCCACAGCTTCTCTGGCGTCAACTCAAGTGCAAGAGACCTCATGAGCTCATTAAAAAACTCTGACACCTTGTAAAATCCAAACCAGTCTGATGAAGAACCATGTGGAGCCCAGTCAAGGCATGCTATGCATGGGGCACCGGAAGAAAAACACAAGCCCCAGTTCCCCAGGGAAAATCAAACTGGTTTTAGAAATATAAGACCAAATCAGAAGGTGAACTCCTGCCAGGGTGCAGGGTGCTGAGACGATGGGCTGTTCACGCAGATAACAGGATATTGTGCACAGAGCTCTTTAAATACAAAATGCAATTCACAGGCAAGTGCAAAAAGTAAGGGGGTCAAAGCACGAAAGGGGTCACAGAGGGTGGAGACGGAACGACGGGAGGGAAGGCTGCCAGCATGATTAGGAACACACACTGTTCACATGACATCGTCCATCATGCAAGTATCCTGTAACACTGAAAACATGATCATCTTGGCCGGGCGCAGTGGCTCACACCTGTAATCCCAGCACTTTGGGAGGTGGAGGCAGGCAGCTCATCTGAGGTTGGGAGTTCAAGACCAGCCTGACCAACAAGGTGAAACCCTTTCTCCACTAAAAATGCAAAAAAAATTTTTTTTTCAGTATTTATGCCATGACTGGGCGTGATGGCAGGCGTCTGTAGTCTCAGCTACTCGGAAGCCTGAAATGCTTGATCCAGGGAGGTGGAGGTTGCAGTGAGCCAAGATTGTGCTGCTGCACTTCAGCCTGGGAAACGGAGCGAGACTCCATCTCAAAAAACAAACAAACAAACAAAACCAGGATAATCTGGGCCCAGCATGGTGGTTCACACCTGTAATCCCAGCACTTTGGGAGGCTGAGACGGCTGGATCACATGAGATCAGGAGTTTGAGACCAGCCTGGCTAACATGGTGAAACCCCGTCTCTACTAAATATACAAAAATTAGCCAGACGTGGTGGCGCATGCCTGTAATTCCAGCTACTCGGGAAGCTGAGGCAGAATTGCTTGAACCCGGGAGGCAGAGGTTGCAGTGAGCTGAGATGGCGCCACCACGCTCCAGCCTGGGCGACAGAGGGATACTTTGTCTCAAAAGAAAAAAAACAAACAAAACATAATCATCTTATTACAGAAAAGAGGAAAAAAACAGGACAAGAGGCAGTGTGAGACAAAGGCATTTCACAGACTATGATACACTCAGTTCTGGATTCATTCTTGATGTTTACACACTATACTCTTGTTCTACGAATTCCAATTTCCTCATCAAATGCTTGAAATGTATGAGCTGCTACTTAAAAGGAAAGGACACCCCTGACTATCCTACTGATTAAAACTGTGTCATTTGTCCGGTGTTCTTACCACTGCACAACACATCCCAGGAGAGGCAGGCCAGAAAGACCAAAGCACCACTGTTTGCAGCTCCGCCCCTCCCACATCCCAGTCACTTTTCATGGTCTGGGACAGTTGGTTTTGATTCTGTATCAGTGTCATGCTTTTGACAAATCCCGAGTTACAAAATTGCCACCTCACAAATATGGCAAACGGTGTTGCCATTTCAATGCTTGCATTTTTTCATCTGTAAAACTGAAAATCTATTTCACAAGAGTGAAATACAGGGGGATGAGATAAGGGAGAAATGACCGGTGTCGATGGGAAGATGCGCTACGTCACCCCACCGTAGGATGACGGGAAAGGGAGGCACTGGGTGCTTTCTCTTTTCAATCAGTGAAAAGAAAAACTAGAAATCCTTCTTTTCTATTTCACTGCTACTCTTCCTGGCACTTTCTTTCCAAAATTAAGGGTGAATGGAACCATTCAGTGACCAGCCTGATGCTTCTCTTGGCAGTTTTCCTTCCTTTTGAGACTCTCTCCCTAAATGAACAGCGACTCATCCCAGGGCAGTCATCGGCATGAGGCATCACCTGGCCTTCGGCACCTGCACGCACCTCTGCTCAGCGATCCCTCCCTGCTCTCCAGCCAGCCTGCCTGTGTTTCAGAGGGCTAGAAGAGGAAAGAAGATGGTGATCTGCTGGGAACTAAAAGGTGGTGTTTATCCATCCACATTCAAGATTTTTACAGCGGAAAAAGGGCCAGGCGATGGCTACGGTTCCCAGTCCCCTACCTGCTGGCGTTCCCACTCTGCGTGGAGAAACAGACAGGGGAAGGGAGTGACACTGAAGGGCAGCTTAGAACGGGCAGGAGCCTGATGGCATCTTCCTTTTTCTTACCTCTGCCACTCATGTCCACCCCACACATCCCCTGCAGAGGAGAAAAGCGAGGATCCCTGAAATTAAAGCACACCCCTAGATATCCCTCCAAGGTTGCCCTCCTCCCTGTCTCTCCTATAACCAAACTTTCACTCCACTTCCCAATGGCACGCCGACATGTCGTTATTTCTCTCATCTTAAAAAAAATAAAACACAAATCCTTCTCCTGATTCTTCTTCCCCAGCCAGCTACTATTCTACTTCCTTGCCCATCTTGGCAGCAAAACTCAGGGAAGGTGTTGTCTGCGCTCACTTTCTCCAGTCCCTCTCCTTCCGTCATCCAGAAGCTCACTGCTTCAGGCGTGTGTCCCACTGCTCATCTGAAACTGCTCTTATCTGGGTCACCGATGACCACCACGGTTGCTCAGTGGAATGGTTCTCAGCCCTGTCTCGACCTGCCAGAGCACTGAGTACAGCCTTCCTCCGTGATACACTTTCTACCAGGCTTCGAGGACACCCTGGCCATTCCTCTCCAGTCTCCTTTGCTGGTTCCGTCTCTTCCGCCCAGCCTCTTATGGATGGGCTCAGGGCTCCATCCTCTTCCTCTGTATGGCTACCCTCAATCCCTCTGTGTTCCCTTCCAGGATCATGATTTAAATAACATCCTTAATGCCTGTGATTAATCAATTCTTATTTTATTTCCAGCTTGAAACTCCATATTTATGTATCTAATTACCTCTTTAACAATTCCGCTTGTTTATCTAATAAACATCTCAAACTTGCCAACTCTAAAACTGAAGTCCTGATTTTTTTCCTGCAAAGCTGTTAGCCATTCAACCTTTCCTGTATCAGAAAACGGCAAGTCCATCCTTCCAATGACTTCTCTGAGGTTGCCCTCTCTTCTCACACATCTAATCCATCAGGAAGTTTTGTTGGTTAAAACTTCAGAGTAGATCGATGATCCAGCCACCTCTCACCACCTTCACTAGCATCTTGGTCAGGTTGGTCGGAGCCACAGACTTCTCTTGCTGGATTGCTGCAAGTCTCCTGACATGTTCCCATCCTCTGTACCTGCTCCCCGCCTGTCTATTCACAGAGGAGCCAGAGTAACTCTTTTAAAATTTAAGTCTGCTCAGGGCACTCCATTTGACTCTCCCTATCACTCGGAGTAAAAGTCAAAGTACTTGCGATGGCCTATAAGGCCTTACATGGTCTGTCCCCTTCCCCCCTATCCCTCAGGGCACCTTTCCTACTACTCTCTTCTTTGAGTATTCTGCTTCAGTCATGCTAGCCTCCAAATACTTTTGGTCCAATACCCATCTCAGGGCCTTTGCACAGGCTGTTGCCTCAGCCTGGAATGCTCCGCCCAGATAGAGACAGGCATATGGCTCCCTCCCTCATCTCCTTTAAATCTTTGCTCAGGCCAGGCACAGTGGCTCACACCTGTAATCCCAGCACTTTGGGAGGCCGATGCAAGCAGATCACAAGGTCAGGAGTTCAAGACCAGCCTGGCCAATATGGTGAAACCCTGGCCAATATGGTGAGACTCTACTAAAAATAGAAAAATTAGCCAGGCATGGTGGTGCATGCCTGTAGTCCCAGCTACTCGGGAGGCTGAGGCAGGAGAATCACTTGAACCTGGAAGGCGGAGGTTGCAGTGAGCCAAGATCACACCACTGCACTCCAGCCTGGGCAACAGAGCGAGACTCTGTCTCAAAAAAACCAGTGTTTGCTCAAATGTTACCTTATCAACGAACCTACCTTGCCCATCATGGCGGACAGTGCTTTCCAAAGATGGCAGCATCAGTGTGTCTTCCACATGGACTTCTTACAACCTGACATTGATACTCTTCCCTCGACAGGTGGGGGCCTAGGTCCCTTCTTGAACCCAAGCAAAATTTTGAAACTGCCCTGGCCAACAGAATGTGATGGAAGTGATGCCGTAAAACTTCTGAGCTTAGGATACAAAACGCAATAATGGCCTCTACCTGGCTCTCTTTCTTGGGACACTCACTCTGGGAATGCAGCTTCCATGCTGCAAGCCCAGGTCACATGGAGAGGGTCATGTGGAAAAGAGCTGAGGATCCCAGGAGATAGCCACTATCAACTGCTAGACATATTAGAAATGAGCCTTTCGATGATTCTAGATGCCATCCTTAAAGTCTTCTGCCTGAGGTCCCAGACATCATGGGGCAGAGATAAATCACACCCACTGAGTCTTATCTGAATTTTAGACCCCTAGAAACCATAAGAGACAAAAAATGATCACTGTTGCTTTTAGCCACTAAGTTTTGGGGATAATGTGTCACACATCCATAGTAAATGAAACACCACTCACTCCCAGACTCCTAATTTCCATTATCCTGGTTGTCCACAACCATGACACTTATTGCTCTGTGACAGAGCAGAGGCTTTGTTTAGTTACCATGTTTATTGCTTACTGTCTGTTTCCCCTCTAGAATGTGAATTTTAGCAGGGAAGAGAGCTCGTAAGCATGTTTTGAATGAACAAATGAAAACTAAAGGAACTGGGAATATTTAGCCTAGAGAATAGAAATCTGGAGAAAGAGGAAGGAAAGAGTGTTTCAAAAAAACTGTCTTTAAAGAAATGAATAAATGACATGTGGAAGTATTTTTCGAGCAAGGGTACTTTCATAAGCCATTTTTTGAATCTCAGAAGCCTTTGTGAGGAGAACAATAGTATCCCCACTTAACAGACAAACGAATGAAGCTTGAGGGAGTTAAATCCTGAGTCTTTTCTGACCTTGTGTGCATATCCAGCTTCCTGGATACTAGGCAGATAATAATTTAGGCAAGTTACCTAAATTCTGATAATGTTTATAAAAGGGCTAGGCACAGTGCCTGGCACACAATTGGTACATGACAATGTTACCATCATCATCATGACCATTGTAAATATTATGATCAAGCCTCAGTTTCGGCATAGTAAGAGAAAGCAAAAGTAATACCTACTTTTTTAGACTTTTATGAGAATTTAATGACAGCACATTTAAAGTGTTTAGTACACTAATCAATGATCCTTCGAAAGAATATAATAATAAGGTCTAGATCTATGTGCCCTGTATTTCACTACGGTATATCTGAATAGGGGTTAAATCTATATGACACAATAGCAAAGCAGTAGGTGACATGTAAAGGCATTTTTAGCTTGATAAGTATAAGAGACATTTTTCCAAAAATTGGAGTAACCCACTAGTGATGAGTTGGTTTCATAAAATAATGAGGGTTTTTTGTCACTGAAAGTATCCAAATGGTGGGTGGAAACCCATTTACTGGGAATATCAGGGAGGGGAACACATGCAGTGTGAACCCTGAATGATCTCCTGTGTAGTCATTCTGCAATGACCCCTGCAATCTCTACTCCATTTAGGAATGCCTCTGTTGGCTTCAATGCAGAAAAACGGTAATAGAGGAAATCATCCTGAGAACACATACACAATTATTTTCTTAGAATCTGTGTATCAAATAATGATATCAGGAAATTTTCAGATGACTAAAAATTAATATAAATGTTTTTATAGCCATAGAATCTATTATGGCATTCTGTTTTAACTTTGACATCATTATAACCAGCTGCTTGATCTTTATTTTATGTATTCCAATTTCTTAGCGGTCAGAAGCTTCAGTTCTTTTCATACAGCACTTCAATGACACACAGATAGGAGAAGGTTAAGGTTTAGAAATCATTCATGTATAATTGTATTATTCAGGGACATAAAGGAGAGGCAGCCACGAAAGAACTGAAAAGGTAAAGACGGCTGGGTGCAGTGGCTCACACTTGCAATCCCAGCACTTCGGGAGGCTGAGGTGGGCAGATTACTTGAGGTGAGGAGTTCAAGACCAGCCTAGCCAACATAGTGAGACCCCATCTCAATTAAAATCCAAAAAATTAGCCAGGTATGTAATCCCAGCTACTCGGGTGGCTGAGGTGGGAGAATTGCTTGAACTTGGGAGGTGAAGGTTGCGGTGAGCCAAGATTGCACCACTGCACTCCGGCCTGGGCAAAAGAGCAATGCTCTGTCTCAAAAAACAGAAAAGAGAAAAAGAAAAGAAAGACATTTTGACTAGAAGTAAATTTTATGTAATCAATGCCTAATAAGTTCTTTTATTCACAGGAAAAAAAAAGACAGACGAATGGGTTATTTTACAAGATTTCAAGTACCAAAAAAATTAACTTAAAAAATCTTAAGATTTCAAGTAGCAGAAAAATTAACTTAAAAAATTAACTTAAAAACAAGCAATATTTACTTATCTTGTTCTTATCAAGAATAGTATACTATATTTCCTAAAGCTTTCTCCCAGCATACATCTTTAAACATTCATTAGCTTCATATAGTTATCTGTGCCTTAGTTCAAGGAAAAAGTCTCTCTAGCAGGATGAAATTAACATTTACTGAACACCTATTAAAAAAAAAAGTGGGCCAGGCATGATGGCTCACGCCTGTAATCCCAACACTTTGGAAGGCCAAGGTGGGCAGATCACCCAAGGTCAGAATCACAACCAAATTACCTTAGAATTTCCCTCTGGGAAATACCACATGTATGTAAATCCTTAATCATTTAAAGACACCGGGATTTAAATGAATCATGTGTATTCTGAAAATACAACGCAGAGATGGTTAAAAATAAATCTGTCAAATTTGTGTTCCTTGATGTGCCGCACCTCCAAATCTACACATTTGAGCAGTGTTCATATTTGGTAAGTATTTCTAAAACCCACATTGTTCAGACAGAAGGAATGAAGTTACACTACAGTATATAATGACAACTGTACATAACGCTTTACATATAATTCTTTAGGCCGGGTGCAGTGGCTCATGCCTGTAATCCCAGAACTTTGGGAGGCTGAGGTGGGTAGGATCACTTGAGGTCAGGAGTTCAAGACCAGCCTGGCCAACATGCTGAAACCCCATCTCTACTAAAAGTACAAAATCTAGCCGGGCACGGTGGTACACATCTGTAATCCCAGCTACTCAGGAGGCTGAAGCAGGAGAATTGCTTGAACCCGGGAGGCGGAGGTGGCAGTGAGCCAAGATCATGCCACTGCACGTCAGCCTGGGTGACAGAGCGACACTCTGCCAAAAAAAACAGAGTGGCGCCACACCGAGCATTATCAGACCATGAGGAGAAGAGCAATAGCCTGTCCTTGGCTAGAATATAACCCAATGAGCTCAGTCCTTCCCTCTGTGCCAGTCCTTTCTCTCCACACGAAAGACGATTCTCCTAACGCATCAGTAAGACAACATCAGAACTCAAGGATAAGTTTAGAACTGAAATGACCTTCACATAGGATGGTTACTTGTTCTCATTGGCCAGATTCACCCAAACCTAAAAAAATGAGATCCATACATATCTGATGGATTCAATGGGTTTAAATGTCAGAAAAGTCTTAGGTCTCAATTATATACATTAGAGGGGGAACTTGATTTTGACTTTTTTCTTTTGTAATTGTGTAATAGACTATTTGTTAAATTATTACCCTGGCATGTCAGAATTGCAGGATGTTTAAATGAAAAACTCATTCTAAGCGCATCTCATGAGAATTAAACTGAAATCTACTATCCTTAGTGTCTAAAGATTACTAACACATTTACCTAGCAATCTTTTAAAAATTATTAGCTACATGACAAATCGAACTTTCCTTAGGGCACAGACAGGAAAATCAGCAATACGGTCATTGTTAAGGACCTCTATCCCTTTAAAATTTTAGGAATATTGTGTGTCCCTAACCCTATCCTAAGAATATCTCATCTTGTCTGAGGGGTGCTCAAGCATGGGATGCCCAAACAGGTGGCTAAAATGTTTACAAAAATCAAGAGGTCATTCGAGCTCTACTGAATCCAAACTAGGTAATGATGGGTGCGATATCAGCTGAAAAACTGTGAGACTCTCAGAGCCGCTGCACCTGCTGGAAAGAAAGGGTCCCGACCTAGGACAGGGGTGGCAGATGCACAGTCTCCCCTGTCAGCATGCAAAGGACAATCCAGGCTGCCATGGCTCTCGTGCCATTATAAGAATATTTCAATGTCCTGAGGATGAAGGCTCTCTGATAACAAGCAATGACATAACAGATCACAGCAGCTCCTAGAAAAACCATCCAGTCAATGACACGGGGGAGAAGATGATAAAACAGCTTATAAACAGCACGGATAGGTAACAAGATCCTGTGTTCTGAGGCAGAGCAACCAGAAACAGTGAATATTCATCCACATGTAAAAAACACCAGTAATGCTTTATTGTGAAATAACACCTACTTAAAAGTACTCGGGCATAGCCAGGAAGCATGCTAGTCATTCTGGAACTTCTCCATTTGGGAATAAGGGCACCCTCCTCCACCTTTGTATTTTCCAATTCGCTGTCAGGGAGGTCATTTCCATGTCGAAAAAGACTGAAAAGCATATGGGTCTGGGTTTTTTTTTTTTTTTAATGTAAATTACCTATTTAATTAGTGCAGGAAGATAATTCATGACATTTCTTCAAATAAAACGTTTACTGCTAGGAGGCAAAAACATGGTGACCATTAGCCTCAAACAATATCGTGTTAAAATACGACAGCCAGGCACTGTTATAGTTTGGAAACCGATTGATATTTGCATGTTAATGCACAGTGTTAACCAATGGCAATAATCGCTGTGAATTTACCCCTAAAAATTTCCCCATGCTTCAAGGACTCGTAAGAGTTGCCCTCATCAATGACTTCAGCCCTCATGGATTACTGTCTTTTCCCTGGAAGTCCTACAGCAGTTGTTTTTCTGTTGTTTTGTTTTGTTTTGTTTTGTTTTCTTAAAGACAGGGTCTCGCTCTGTCACCATGCTGGACTGCAGTGGCACGATCATAGCCCTCTGCAGCCTCAAACTTCTGGGCTCAAGTGATCTTAGAGAGTAGCTAGGACTACAGGTGTGTACCACCATGCCTGGCTAATTAAAAAACATATTTCTTGTAGAGACAGGGTCTCACTTTGTTGCCCAGGATGGTCTTGAACTCCTCGCCCCAAGTGATCCCCTCGTCTCAGCCTCCCACAGTGCAGGAATTACAGGTGTGAGCCACTGCACCTGGCCTGCAGTTGGTCTTGAGATTATCTGTCTTACATTTTAATGCTTCATGAGATGGTGCTTTACATGTGGCCTTTTGCCCTGTCTGTCCACCATCATTGTGTTGTTAACTTATTCAGGGTTAACGCCACGTGCTTGCTTACTTCTGTAGCCGCAGGCGTGCCCTATAGCTCTGTGCCTTGCTGCACGACAGTAATTCCCGATCAAGCCAGCCTTTGGAATTATACGTACAGACCTGGAATTCCAGGCAATGCTTAGACCTTGGATTTTTTTTTTTTTTTTCTAAAACGTTTTCTACACATCATCAGATCTATCCTTACCCTGGCCCTGGGAGGCAAGCAGAGAGGGTCTCTGTACCACACGTTAAAGGTTTAAAGAAAAAAAGGGAAGGCTTGGCAACTGACTTGATTTCACCCGTGGTCACAGGACTACTGAGTCTCATACCTGGGACTCGGATTCATGTTTTCTGTCCTCTACATCCAGGGCCTTTCTACGACATCATGTTAATTTTGGTAAATGAAAGCAGTTATTTTATTTTATTTAGGCAAAATAAAACCAAATGATAATCATTTATCTAATCATGAAGAGAAAAAACATTTACATATTTTTGTATGTAACTCAAATCAAATCGTATTATACATAAGCGCTTATCAATGGCTCACCTGGTCACTTAGCAACACACCTCCATATCGTAGGGGGAAATGTCTCAGTACAGTGAGTTAGGTCATGGCTGGAATTAGGATATAAAAGGGAGATTATATAAAAATGGTTTCTCCATTCCTATAACCTGGAGGGGTCTTTGCATAATAATAACAATAACAACTGCTACCACCAGAACACAACACTGTTATGGACCCCTTTCTACTGCCTCCAGAACCTCCCTCCACAGACCCAGGAAGAATGCTGGAAGCAGCTGAAAACTAAGCTCCGTGTTCCGGGAAACTCAGTCCATCAGTATTTACTGAATGATAATCATATACAAAGAGCTATGCAATCAATAAGCTGTAAATATCACTAAAGCCATCTTTGGTTCACCCAGCAGCTGCTCTGTGTTAGAGTCGACTCCTAAATGGCACAGATGAGAAGCACCTTCACCATCGAATGTTATTGATAACTTCCTATTGGCTCCACGGGGAGATAAAGAAGAACCGGGAGAAGCCTGAGGACACACTCCGGGTAAACCCACCACACAGCTGAAGGGCTTTACTCTCCAGCGAGAGCTGCACACTTGAACCGTGTTATCTGAGCAGCACACCGTTCGCTCACGCCCGGAGGCGCTGGACTAGAGAACCATGCTGTTGGTGGGCGTTGCTGTCCCATTCGTGGCTGTCTTTCCTCACGGTCACCACAGGAATGTTATGATTAAATAAAAATTTGACTAAAGGCAAAAATAATGGGAGAAAAACGACCCCATTTGTAAATTAATTTTAATTTTTAATTTTTTTAATGCTTGTGGGTACACAGTAGGTTATATACTTACGTGGTACACGAAATACTTTGATACGGGCATATAATGTGTGATAATCACATCTGGGTAAAGGGGGTATCCATCACCTCAAGCATGTATCCTTTCTTTGTGTTGCAAATGATCCAATTAGATGCTTATTTTTCAATGGACAATAAATTATTGTTGACTGTAACCACCCTTTTCTGCTACCAAATATTAGATCTTATGCATTTTAACTATATTTTTATTCCCATTAACCATCCCGACTACCCCACGCCCAGGACCCTTCCCAGCCTCTGCTAACCATCCTTCTACCCTCCATCTCCATTAGACCATCCCCACTACCCCACCCCCAGGACCCTTCCCGGCCTCTGCTAACCATCCTTCTACCCTCCATCTCCATTAGACCATCCCCACTACCCTACTCCCACGACCCTTCCCAGCCTCTGCTAACCACCCTTCTACCCTCCATCTCCATTAGACCATCCCCACTACCCTACTCCCA